>BQNB010005637.1:0-87231 GCA_026074375.1 Tanacetum coccineum
TGGCCAAATGACTCTTTTGCCCCTCGATCTATGACTCTTATTGGATGGCTACCTGAACGGATGAAAATACCCTAACACCTACATTTGGATATATAATGGAAGCAGCATACTCGAGTAGGGAGTTAGTTTTTTTAGCTTATTTTTCACATAGTAGTTGTAGTGTAGTTTTAGAAGTAGAATAGTTTAGCTTATTATTGTAAAAGCTTTTTAGCTTATTCTCAACTTATTGTATTGGCTTATTTTTCATGAATGAAGATGTTGATTTTAAGGTTGGTTTTTATTAATGCTTATTTACTTGTTTTTTTACTTTTCTTTATGCGTATTCTTCCACTCTTTCTCTTCTTTTGCTTATTTCCAAATAAGCTCATGCTTATAGCTTATTTTTAGATCCCATCTCTTAAGCTTATATTCTAATAAGCTACTTACATAGCTTATTTAGACTAGCTTATTTTATATTGTTTTCGATTTAGAGCTTTTCGAGTGAGCTTATTTTAGCTTATTTTTGATTGCTTATTTTTATTCAAGCTTAATTTTTTATATAGATCTAATCCTTAATCATACCCGATCCGAGTTCACTTGATTGAACACCTTAGTTTCGGGTAGATTAGATCTAAAACTAATAGATCTTATATTTTTAGCTTATTTTCTAGCATAAAGTTTGTTTTTTTTTAATTCTAGCTTATTTTTCTTAGATCTAAATCCTTAAATATACCCGATCCATGTTCACTTGATTGAACATCTTAGTTTCGGGTGGATTTAGATCTAAAGTTTTATTTTTTATTAGCTTATTGTCTTTAGAATAATTAGTAGCTTATTAATATATCTTGTTTATCATAACTTTGGTTGTTTTAATGTTGATGAAAACGATCCAACACTTAGGCGAGGAGCTTATGGGTCTTATAAGTTTATTTTACTATTAAAGTTTAAAGCCTTTTAGTTTTTAAGGCTATTTAGTATATAAAGTTTGTAACTTTATTAACTAAGTAGTTATATAAACTAATAAAGTTTTAATCTTTAGTGTTTAATTAAGTTTATAAGATCGGGTGGTTTATATTCGTCTCCATTTTCTTCAATCGGGTTATTCTTTCTTTTCCTTCTCTCTTATTAGTAGTTGTAGCTTATTATTTAGTTTAAAAATGTTTATGCTTATTAGAATGATTGTTGCTAGTGAGTAGTTTAATTAGTGCTTGTTAAGTGATATAGTGATTTGGAAATTAAGTGTGGATTTATAAAAGGTTTAGTTGATTAATAATCTTCGATTATTTAGATTTGTAGTTTGAATGTTTTAAAGGGCAAAATCCGGAAAAATAGTCAAACTACACATCTAGTAATTAGTATCTTTTTAAGAGGTTTTTGTCAATATAAGCCAACGTTGTGAGATAATTATCTTTTCTAAGGAAATTAATTCGTTAAGTAAAACCTTAATTCACACTTGATGGACTTTTCACGTCACTTAGCAAGCATTATCGTCTCTTAAATATCTTTTAGATCATTTAGCTTTAAATTTGGTAGTCTTATTATTAGTAATTTTAGATTGGTAATTTTTAGTGATTAAAATTAGTTTTAAAACCAAAAACAAAAATATTTGATATTCAAGCATCGAACAAGATACTTTCGTGGATTTCAAATTCATCTCTTGTCGGGATACGACATCCGGGATATAAAACTATTACTTTTACTAAAGTAATTGTCATATCAAACGGGATACTCTCTATATTATTACTATTTGGTATTTAGAATATATATAATTTTATATAGACTAAATCATCGAATCAGTTCCCAATTACCACTTTCAGACAAAGGAAAAATCACTTGAGAGAGTTCCTGAGTGGAATCAGAAGAGGATCCATAGGAAGAGGAAGAACCTAGGAAGAAGCAGAAAGTGGCGTCAGAAATTGATTCAAACACTTGGCCACTAGATTACATAACACCTAATGAGGAGACCGGATCAAATCTTGATTCTACTGCTAGATGTGAAGCCAAACCTAAGGAATTAGAGGACACTTGCGAAAGCAGTGTTCGACCCAACCTAGATTCGCCCAAACCATTCCTGCCTACATGTTATCAGATTTCCCGTCATGTATTTAGTAATTTAAATATTTTTGTAGTTGGAGCCATTCCTTGAAATTGTTAGACATTGTCGAGTTTTATTTTATATAATATATTGATTTGAGTATTCATTTTGCTTATTTTGATATAGTGGTTGCTTTGTGTCTATTATTATGTGCTATGTTGTATGTTGATATTAAGAGGTGTGGTCATGGGAGAGAGTATACGTGTGAAATGGGGCATCTATTATTATGGTGGCCAACATAATTATACATGTGCCACGACACACACACGTGGACTTGCAAGCATGATTACATTAATTAGTGTTGACACATTGTGTGGTTATATATATGGTGAAGTGTGAATTGTGATAGGAATAGTGGTTTAGAAAAACCTTTCTCCTGTCAAACGTGTGTTTATTTCTACCTTATATAGAAATGGATCCAACTAGGTGAAGTAACCCTAACAACAACGGCGTGAACCCTAACATTGCGGCGATTATCCCTCAACAACTTCAGACGGTGATTCCTCATATTGTCACGCAAGTGACCAACAATGTGAACAACGCTAATGCAAATGGGAATGGAGGAAACAGTCCTAACAATGAAGGATGTACCTACAAGGAATTCTTGGCATGTAATCCAAGATACTTTGATGGAAAAGGAGGTGCGATAGTGCTTAAAAGATGGATTGAGAAGATGGAGTCGATGATGGATATTAGTGGTTGTCTTAACAACCAAAAGGTGAAGTATGCATCAAGCTCTTTGATCAACAAGGCCCTAACTTGGTGGAACACCCAAATTTAGGCTAGAGGTTGTGAAGCTGCTATGTGAATGACTTGGGAAGAGTTTAAGGCATTGCTTGTGGAGGAGTTTTGCCCAAGTAATGAAATGGAGAAGCTAGAATCTGAGTTTTGGAACCACGGCATGGTTGAAGCTAACCATGCAACTTACACTGATAGGTTTCATGAGCTGGCGAAGTTGGTTCCACACTTGGTTACACCTGAGTCCAAGCGTATCTATAGGTACATTAATGGGTTGGTTCCCTAAATCTGTGGAATGATTCGAGCAACTCAGCCAGCCACAATTCAAAGTGCCATTCTTAAAGCTGGAACATGTGAAACATTGTCAAAGAGTGGTGAGAAGAGGAAGGAGGTTGAGGAACCGAGCAACCAAAGAGGCTCATGGGTTGATAATAAGAGGGCAAAAGTGGGAAAAGTATTTGTGGTAGCAAGTCCTACAAGGAATGAGTATGCAGGTTCTCATCCAAGATGTGCTAAGTTTTATGTTTATCATCCTAAAGGTAGACCTTGTCGATTGTGTTACAACTGTAAGAAACAGGTCATATCGCAAGGGATTGTCGATCACCAATCAAACAAGTGGCGCCAGTTAACGCGGTCAAAATGGGTAATAATTAGAGGGTATGTTATAAGTGTGGAAGCCTATATCACTTTCGTAATACATGTCCTAAGCTGAACCGAGGACCAGGTCAAGTGGGAAATCGCTTAACAATTGAAGGAAATCAGAATTCAAGAAGCAACGGGAATCAAACAAGGGGAAAATCTTTCAATAGGAACGCAGTCGAGGCTCGTCAGGATCCTAACGCCGTAACGGGTAACATTTTTTTTAAACGATCATTTTGCTACCGTACTATTTGATTCTGGAGTTGACTTTAATTTCATCTCCACTAAATTTGTGCCTTTATTAAATGTGACACGTAGTATCATAAGACATGGTTATGTGATTGAAGTAGCTAATGGTAAGAAGGTAGAAACTGATAGGATTATTCGTGGGTGCATACTAGAACTAGGAAATTCCCTGTTCACTATAGATTTAATACCTTTTGGCCATCGGATTTTTGATGTTATTATGGGGATGGATTGGCTATCTAAGCATAGGGCTGAGATAGTTTACCATGAGAAGGTGGTTAAGATACCATTGGCAAGTGGTAAGATGATGAAGGTTCAAGGAGAGCGAACCGAAGAGGGTACAAAATCGTTTAAGAGTACAAAATCAGACTAACCGAAGTTAGGCGACATCTTAATCGTACGAGACTTCCCTGAGGTATTTCTCAAGGATGTATCAGGATTACCACCCCAAAGACAAGTAGAATTTCGCATAGACTTAGTCCCTAGAGCGACACCGATGGCGAAGTCTCCCTAGCGATTAGCACCTTTATAAATGCAGGAATTGTCTGAACAACTCCAATAGCTGCAAGAAAAGGGTTTTATTCGACCAAGTCACTCTCCGTGGGGAGCACCGATGTTGTTTGTCAAGAAGAAGGATGTTTCGTTCCGGATGTGTATTGACTATCACGAATTGAATAAGCTGACCATTAAGAATCGTTATCCTCTCCCCAGGATCGACAATTTATTCGATTAGTTACAAGGTTCGTGTTATTTCTTTAAGATAGATCTTCATTCCGATTATCATCAGCTAAGAGTGCACGAAGCAGATATTCTAAAGACTGCATTTAGGACACGGTATGGACACTTTGAGTTTACGGTTATGCCTTTTGGGTTAACTAATGCAAAAGCGGTTTTCATGGACTTATTGAACTGGGTGTGCAAGCCGTATCTAGACAAGTTTGTCATCATGTTTGTCGATGAAGTCTTAATCTACTCAAAGTCTAAGGAGGATCACGAGGTTCATCTGAAGTTAGTTCTAGAGCTGCTCAAGAAGGAGAAGTTGTTTGATAAGTTTTCTAAGTGTGAATTTTGGCTACAAGAAGTATATTTCCTTGAGTACGTGGTTAACATCAACGGGATTTACGCGGACCGTAGTAAGATAGAAGCGGTGAATAATTGGAATGCTCCTAAGACGCCGTCAGTAATATGGTCATTTTTAGGATTGGCAGGTTATTATAGACGTTTTATTACGAATTCTTCCAAGATTGCCAAACCCTTCACTTCACTGAAGCAGAAGAACCAGAAGTACGAGTGGGGCGCTGAACAAGAAGAGGCTTTTCAAACATTGAAGGACAAATTGTGTAATGCTCTAATATTGTCATTACCTGATGGACCAGACGACTTTGTGGTTTATTGCGACGCATCAAATCAAGGATTCAGATGCTAACTGATGCAGAGAGGCAAGGTGATTTCGTATGCATCACACCAACTGAAGATTCATGAGAAGAACTATACCACTCATGATTTAGAATTGGGTGCGGTGGTGTTTGCTCTTAAGAACTAAAGGCATTATTTATACGGGACAAAAAGTGTTATCTACACAGATCATAAGAGTCTTCAGCATATATTTGACCAAAAGGAGTTGAATATGCGCCAGAGATAATGGATTGAGTTGTTTAGTGATTACGATTGTGAGATTCGCTATCATCCAGGAAAGGCGAATGATGTAGCAGATGAGTTGAGTAGGAAGGAAAGGGTGAAGCCAAGACGGGTGTTGTAACACCCCCAAAATATGTGGTAGCAAAATAGGTAACCGAGGGCGTTACTTCATAATACATAAGCACAAGATAATAAAGAACGACCTCTACATGAGTCGTTTAAAGGTAACCTCGTTGTTTCATTGAAATCAATAAGTTAAAAACAAGTTGTCCCAAGTTTGCATCAAATTGAAAGCATAGTTTAAAAATACAACAAAGACAAGTAGTGCACCTGAGAAATACATGCTTAAAATTGTTAACATAAAGTTAGTGAGTTCATTGGTTTAAGTAAGTAATAAGGTTGGACCGCAAGATATCAAACTGTGTAATAATGTAACACGTACAATATCACAAAAGTAATTACGATCATACTAAGCTCATGACACCGAAACTAGACAAAGTTATGTATGCAATTTAATGCAATAAAAGTACCCTATGGAGTGTCCAAAGTGAGACACCCGCCGACCGAGATGGTATACGTACGTTAGCCTAGTTGGCACCAATCATGGACGGGGATGTCAATCCTAATAGATCTATTCATAACACTCGTGCTTACACAAACTAATTAACGGTTCATGATAATTCGAGCATACTGGATTATCGCTACTTAGGCTAATCCGTAATCATTTAGAAAGAAAAGTAAAGTACTTGCGTCCATAAGTAAAAACAGGCAATGTGTCTCACCTTGGGATTTGTAAAATAGTGATAAACAAGTTAAAGCGGGGCTATAAACTCACCTCAAGTAAAATGTAATGATTTTAGGAAAATCAACAAAGGAAATCATCACAATATTTCCGGTATGCAACCTATTAAATTATAGGTCGATTTAGAATAATGCAAACGAAATAAAATAAAACGATGTATTTTATAATGTTATATCACCAGCTAATAGTTTGTGTTTTAGTTTTATAAGTCAAAATAATGTTTACGTCAAGTTCGCCATTTAATATATAAGTATACACATTTGTAACATTTTCTAATAGCCAAAAATTAATTATAGTCTATCTCGCTCGATTCATTACTTTTATAAATTTCACAACGTCAATTTATTTATAGTCAAATTAGTCTATAAAATAATGTTTATAAAGTTTACGTCGCGTATAAATATTATATAAGTGTTACTACAATATTTTCTAAGGTTTTTATAGCTCAAACGAGCCCGAAAACACTAATATAAAATCCTAACAGCTTTATTACTTAGTAAAAATGTGTGCAGGAAATTTTTTAGCTTTTCCAAAAAATAGTCCAACTTTGACGGAGTATAACTCCTTCGTTATATACATTCATGACATAAGAAACGTTCCATATTTGAGCGAAAAATCATTCCGGACAAGTTTTTTTTACACTTTAGCCGATTCGGACCTGAAAAGGGTCAAAACCTTAATTTGAAATCAGATCAGAATGTTCACAGTTTTTGCAAAATCTGTCAAAAGTATATATGTTTCGCCAAACTTTAAACGGCCATAATTTCTTCGTTTTGAGTCCGATTTTTACGTTCTTTAAATCCATGGAATCGTATTTAAGTGTAGTAACATATTTTTAGGGTTTTATCATGTAAAAGCATTTTTGACACGTCCCTAAGGTGCGGGATGTTTTGGCAGCTTATATATTATGTCGAAACTTATCCGAAAATCACCACAACTTCCCCAAGGGCCTAATCTAAACTATCTCTATTCACTACTATATCAAACAAAAAATTAAATCTATTATAATCCCATCCAACACTTCAACAATATTAACTAGAATTTAAAGAACATGAAATAAAATATAAACTAATTAAGCTAGTTTATAACTTTCAATTTAACAAGTCTAATACTTTAACAAGTAACTTGTAATACGTCAAAATAAGTATTTTCAAGTGTATGAACATGTGTATAATCCATTTAACCTTTTCTTGCAAGTATTTATATATATGAAACATTTACTTGTTTTCTTTGTAAATCATTAAAAATACAACTAGTTGATGATACAACATGATATATAAGGTGTTCATAGTAAAATATATAGAATGAAAGTATGGAAAATAAAATGAAACCTTAGAGATGATGTATGGCAAGAATGACTAACTTATCACCTAAATCAAACCCCAATTTATGTTTGATAACTATTAAACCCTTAAGAACTCCATGGAAATCCCTTGGAAAATATCAAAAACTAATTTTCTTCCTTGGTTTTCTTATGGTTGCCGATTTCTTTGAAGGAAAAAGAGAGAGTTTGTGTGTTATTTGAGGTGATGAATGAATGTGAAGGAAATGAAGTGTAAGTGTATATATAATACTTAACTAGAAAATATCTATGACAAGAAAACATAATCAATCAATGAAGCAAGGGGGCATGGGTTGTGTAAGAAGGGGATGTTGAGTTAGAGTGTGTAAGTGATTTGTGTAAGAGCTAAGACTTTGGTGCATAGTTGGTAAAGATAATATCTAGTGTTGTGGAAGTATTTGATACACTTTGTGTGTAAAAGACCTAGGGGTCGGTTCTAAGGGTTATAAGGGGGGAAAATATTTGATTTTTGTTAAAGTATAAGTGGGTATTGGTAATGGTGGTGAGGGTAGTGAGGGTATTGGGTGCATACGTAAGCGTTTTGCGTAAAACTCGCAAAATATAAATATGAAAACTTATAAATTATCTTCGTAATAGTCGTATAATACATATATGACGTAAACTTATATTTGTTTAATGCTAGTTTACGTTAAATGTTGATTTTCAGTTTATACGATTTAACTTAACGGTTATAATTAAAAGTAAACACGTAAAGGTTCCAAGTAAATAGTTTTGAGTTTATTGACGTAATATGACCAGAAAATGTGAATTGTCACAGTCTCCCCACGTTAAAAGAATTCCGTCCTGAAATTCAGTTTGAGTGACTTCCGGAGTGGTGTTGACGAAGAGGTGCGGGTACTTGCTGTGGAATACTTATCATAACCCTCCAAAAACGTGGTAACCAACTTCATTTTCTTAATACAGAGAGTCTCATTGGGACGTGTTTCAACTCTTTGTTTATACCATGATGATTTTTGTTCTCAACATTCTCCTTAATTGCTTCAGCTTGAGCGTTCAAAATTTGTGACGACAGGTTAATTTTTTTTTTTTTGATGTGACTAAAATTTGACTCTTAGTGGCCTTATATATTCCTTTCGGCTTAAAGCGTCAGCCACGATATTTTCTCTTCCAGGGTGATAACGAATCTATACCTATGACGGCGTCACAACTACTAAGTTCTACGGTATTGCGTCGACGTTTGAATGGGTGATTTATTAAATTCCCTGGCGGCGAGCAAACTCATTGGCGGATTGTCCTAGGGTGACTAGTGATGCGTCTCGACTTTTCGACATAGAATTTGGCGTGAGATGATGTCGACTCTACGTAATAAGGTGGTGTGAAGGTCTACTTAGTTACTATGATTACTAATTCAGTTTCCCGTGACAAACATGTTTTATGGATACGCATACAAAATTTTTGCTTTTCGGGGATATAAGTAGAAAAATGATTTTTACAATAATTTTAAGGCGACTACTCCGAGCATAACATGGTCCTTCCTGAATTAGACATAGGTGATCAGGCTATGTATAATTGAGGACTAACGAAGCAATGCTCATTTTCGTCAAACTAATGTTATGTATGTAGTAGTATCAAAATAATGTTATGTATATAGTAGTATCAAAATAGTTTTATAGTGTGACAAAATAATTCACAAGATGAAAACAAGGTATTTTATAGGATGACAACAAAATGGTTTCCTAGGAAACCGTAAGAATTTTTATAAAACAATAACCAAATAGTTCATGGGGTGATTGTAAAATAATTTATGTGATGATAATAAAATAGTTTATAAGGAAATATTAAAATGGTTTATGAGATGATGGTAACATAGATTTTAAGACGATGGCAAAATAGTTTATAATATGATAGAAAAATAGTTAATAAGGTGATAGGAAAATAGTTTATAAGATGGTAGCAAATGATTTATAGAATGGTTGTGAAAACGTTCATAAGAAGATAATAATTTTAATGAGTAGTTTGCATAAATAAATAGTGAAATAAGATGTAACAGATGGAATTGTCATAATATATAAATTGATAGGGAATTCAAAACATCTAAACGATACAACGAACTTAAAGGAAAGTACAAAGTAAATCTCTCTAGAGAATGGGGTCTAATAAGGTTCCAACTTAGGTTTCACTAGGCAAGACGAGAAAAATCTCTCTTTAAGCATCGATATCATCTGTAATGTTGTTAGGATCCTGGTCGTCTTCTCCTCCTCTCAAAGCATACACCCTTCCACGAGCATCGCTATTTCCGGTTTGATTTCTACAATTCTGGTTCTTCAATCTCGGGCATTCACTACGATAGTTCCCTTGATTCCTACATTCAAAGCAAGTGAGGGTTCTTTGATCAACTACAGCAGTGGGACTCCTAGAATCCCGGGTCATGTGGCCAACCTTCTTGTAATTCGCGCACTTTACAGTGCACGGCCCATTGTAGTGCAACTTGCACTTGTTGCACAGAGGTAGAGTTCCATCATATTCCTTGTTTTCACTAGGCCCAACAGTGTAAGCCCTAGCCACATTCTGCCTCTTATAAGGTAGTTGCAAAACATGGTTGTCTTTTGGGTTGTTATCTATTCTTCTTTTAATGTTAGCTTGCCTAGCAGCATAAGCACAAACCTTCTGGTCTATTAAACTATTTGCCAACTCAATTGCTTCTTAGAGCATCTTTGGCCTAGCTGACATTACATTCCCTTGAATATTATCGAGAAGACCTCCAACATACTTCTCCACTTTATCAAATTCTCTAGGAACCATTCTAGAACATAACAAAGCCAATTCTTGAAAACGTTGTGTATAGCTCACAACATCAGTACCTTTCACCATCAAGTTCCACAACTCAATCTCTAACTTCTTAATTTCACTCCTCGGATAGTAAGCTTCAGTCATCATCTTCATCAAACTCTTCCATGTCATCTCATAGGCTGCATCATGTCCAACAGCCCTAACATAGGAGTTCCACCATGTTAGTGCACCACCTAGCAAAGTACAAGTGGCATACTTCACTTGGCATTCAACAGTACAGTTACTGATATGGAATATAGATTCCATCTTTTCAAACCAGTAGGCTAATCCTACAGACCCTTCATTTCCCTTAAAATTACGTGGTTGACAATTCAAGAACTCCTTATACGTGCACACACGAGCAGTGTGCAATGTCCTTCTACCACCGCTTGCTAAATCGTGGCTTCCATTTCCATTATCATTTCCATTTCCATTCCCATTTTCGTTGTTTCGATTTGCCTCATAGGTCAACAACGCATCAACTACGCGTTGGGTTATCAGTTGCTCAATAGCGGCTGCGCTTATACCGTTTCTCTTTGGTGGCATTTTCTTCAAAATTAGAGGAGAAAAAAGAATAAAATAAAATTAGTCTAGTTCTAAAAGTCATGCTCCAAAGATGAAATGTTGCGAGGTGCAGGTTAAAGTCGTATTTCAATTAATCGGCATGATTCTAGGCGATGGATCATAAGATGGCGTAGGTGTTTCAACAGTATAGGGTGGGTGTTCACTCAAAGTTAAATGAAGAGGTAACTAGTGGGATCGGCGGATTGTAACAAGTTTCAATGTTATGTCAACGGTATTATGTAAAATCATGAAAAAGTTTTAAAGACCATCGTGTAATTCACAATGTCTTGAGAAAGGTTCTAGTATTTATATAAATAACCTTCATATAAAACAAGTGTAAAAATATATGCAACGGAAGGTAAACGCGGTATAAGTCATGTAAGCAAGTAGTATATATGCACATAAAAAAGTTTTATGTGATGCAATGTTTATGAAAATGGTTATAGTCTAGGTAAAATATGCAACCTATTTCTCTATAACCTTGGATCTAGATCCAATCTGTAACACCTCCAAAATATGTAGCAGCAGAATAAGTAACCGGGGGCGTTACTTCATAATACATAAGCACGAGATAATAAAGAACGACCTCTACAGGAGTCGTTTAAAGATAACCTCGTTGTTTCATTGAAATCAATAAGTTAAAAACAAGTTGTCCTAATTTTGCATCAAATGAAAATCATAGTTTAAAAATACAATAAGGACAAGTAGTGCATGAAAAGTCCATGAAAATGTAGTCTTGAATGCATGAAGACCCAAAGCACTTGAATTACGCCTTAGCAAGTTAGGCACCTGAGAAATACATGCTTAAAAATGTCAACATAAAGTTGGTGAGTTCATAGGTTTAAGTAAGTAATAAGGTTGGACCGCAAGATTTCAAAGTGTGTAATAATGTAACACGTACAATATCACAAAAGTAATTACGATTGTACTAAGCTTATGACACCGAAACTAGACAAAGTTATGTATGCAATTTAATGCAATCAAAGTACCTTAGGGAGTGTCCAAAGTGAGACACCAGTAATCCGTCATGGTATACGTCCGTTGGCCTAGTTGGCACCAATCATGGACGGGGATGTCAATCCCAAAAGATCTATTCACAACACTCGCACTTACACAAACTAATTAATGGCTCATGATAATTCGAGCATAGTGGATTATCGCTACTTAGGCTAATCCGTAATCATTTAGAAAGAAAAGTAAAGTACTTGCGTCCATAAGTCAAAACAGGCAATGTATCGCACCCCGAGATTTGTAAAATAGTGATAAACAAGTTAAAGTGGGGCTATAAACTCACTTAGAGTAAAATGTATTGATTTTGGGGAAATCAACAAAGGAAATCGTCACAATATGTCTGGTATGCAACCTATTTAATTATAGGTCGATTTAGAATAATGAAAACGAAATAAAATGAAACGATGTATTTTATAATGTTATATCACCACCTAATAGTTTGTGTTTTGGTTTTATAAGTCAAAATAATGTTTACGTCAAGTTCGCCATTTAATATATAAGTATACACATTTGTAACATTTTCTAATAGCTAAAAAATAATTATAGCATATCTCGCTCGATTCATTACTTTTATAAATTTCACAAGGTCAATTTATTTATAGTCTAATTAGTCTATAAAATAATATTTATAAAGTTTACGACGCGTATAAATATTATATATATGTTACTACAATATTTTCTATGGTTTTTATAGCTTAAACGAACCCAAAAACAACCGAAAATACTAATATAAAATCCTAACAGCTTTATTACTTAGCAAAAATGTGTGCAGGAAATTTATTAGCTTTTTCGAAAAATAGTCCAACTTTGATGGAATATAACTCCTTCGTTATATACATTCATGACAAAAGAAACGTTCCTTATTTTAGCCAAAAATCATTCCGGACAAGTTTTCTTTTATACACTTTAGCTGATTCGGACCCGAAAGGGGTCAAAACCTCAATTTGAAATTAGATGAGAATGTTCACAGTTTTTGCAAAACCTGTCAAAAGTATAAATGTTTCACCAAACTTTAAACGGTCATAACTTCTTCGTTTTAAGTCCGATTTTTACGTTCTTTATATCCATTGAATCGTATTTAAGTGTACTAACATATTTTTAGGGTTTTAACTTGTCAAAACATTTTTAACACGTCCCTAAGGTGCGGGCTGTTTTGGCAGCTTATATATTATGTCGAAACTTATCTGAAAATCACCACAACTTTCCCAAGGTCCTAATCTAACATATCTCCATTCATTACTATATCAAACAACAAATCCAATCTATCCTAATCCCATCCAACACTTCAACAATATTAACTAGAATTTAAAGAACATGAAATAAAATATAAACTAATTAAGCTAGTTTATAACTTCCAATTTAACAACAAGTATGATATTTTAACAAGTAACTTATAATATGTCAAAATAAGCATTTTCAAGTGTATGAACATGTGTATAATCCATATAACCTTTTCTTGCAAGTATTTAATATATGAAACATTTACTTGTTTTCTTTGTAAATCATTAAAAATACAACTAGTTAGGGATATAACATGATATATAAGGTGTTCATAGTAAAATATATAGAATGAAAGTATGGAAAAGAAAATAAAACCTTAGAGATGATGTATGGCAAGAATGACTAACTTATCACCTAAATCAAACCCCAATTTATGCTTGATAACTATTAAACCTTTAAGAAATCCTTGGAACATATCAAAAACTATTTTTCTTCCTTGGTTTTCTTGTGGTTGCCGATTTATTTGAAGGAAAAAGAGAGAGTCTGTGTGTTATTTGAGGTGATGAATGAATGTGAAGGAAATGAAGTGTAAGTGTATATATAATACTTAACTAGAAAATATTATGACAAGAAAACATAATCAATCAATGAAGCTAGGGGGCGTGGGTTGTATAAGAAGGGGATGGTGAGTTAAAGTATGTAAGTAATTTGTGTAAGAGCTAAGACTTTGGTGCATAGTTGGTAAAGATAATATCTAGTGTTGTGGAAGTCATTGATAAACTTTGTGTGTAAAAGACCTAGGGGCCGGTTCTAAGGGTTATAAGGGGGAAGAAAATATTGTATTTTTGTTAAAGTATAAGTATTGTGGGTATTGGTAAAGGTGGTGAGGGTATTGGGTAGTTTGTGCATGCATGAAAGTTCATAATGCAATACATAAGCGTTTTGCGTAAAACTCGCAAAATAAAAATATAAAAACTTATAAATTATCTTCGTAATAGTCGTACAATACATATTTGACGTAAACGTATATTTGCTTAATGCCAGTTTACGATAAATGTTAATTTTCAGTTTAAGCGATTTAACTTAACGGTTATAATTAAAAGAACACGTAAAGGTTCAAGTAAATAGTTTTGAGTTTATGGACGTAATATGAACGGAAAATGTGGATTGTCACAGGTGCAAGCAATGTCTATGACTATTCAGTATAGTGTTAAAGATAAGTTATTGGTGGCACAAAATGAGGCATCCAAGGTAGAGAACGCGCCTGCAGAAATATTATGTGGCTTGGACCAACAGATGGAAAATAAGGAAGATGAAGGTTTGTATTTTACGGACCGGATTTGGGTTCCATTGATAGGAGGTGTAAGGATGTTAATTATGGATGAGGCTCATGCAACGAGGTACTCTATTCATCCGGGAGCGGATAAGATGTACCATGACTTGAGAGATATGTACTGGTGGCTAGGTATGAAGAAGGATATAGCTACGTATGTTAGTAAGTGTTAGACATGCTTAAAGGTGAAGGTTGAACATCAAAACCTTCGGGTTTGTTATAACAGCCAGAGATACCTGAATGAAAATAGGATAGAATAACCATGGATTTCATTACGAAGTTGCCAAGGTCAAGTAGAGGGTATGACACGATTTGGGTAATAGGCGATAAACTGACTAAGTCAGCCCATTTTCTGGCTATTCGAGAAGATTATAAGATGGAGAAGTTAGAAAGACTCTACATTGATGAGATAGTAGCAAGGCATGAGGTGCCTGTCTCGGATTGGGACGGATGATTTACTTCGCGGTTTTGTCAGACGTTACAGAAAGCATTGGGGACCTGATTGGATATGAGTACGGCCTATCATCCTCAAATTGATAGGTAAAGTAAGTGTATCATTCAAACATTAGAAGATATGCTGAGAGCATGTGTGATTGATTTTGGTGGTAGTTGGGATACTCATCTGCCTTTAGCTGAGTTTTTCTATAACAATAGTTATCATTATATTATTCAATGTGCTCCATTTGAGGTGTTGTATGGGAGAAAATGTAGGTCACCTGTTCTTTGGGTTAAATTGGAGAGAGTCGGTTAATTAGACCAAAAATGGTACAAGAAACTACTGATAAAGTGGTAATGATTAAGGAGAGGCTCAAAGCGGCAAGGGATCGCCAAAAGAGTTATGCTAATAATAGGCGTAAGCCCTTAGAGTTTGAAGTTGGTGATCAAGTGTTATTGAAAGTGTCACCTTGGAAAGGTGTGGTGCGTTTTGGTAAGAAATGTAAGTTAGCTCCAAGGTATGTAGGACCATTCGAGATTATCAAAAGGATCGGTCATGTAGCCTATCGTCTAAGATTGCCTCAAGAATTGAGTAACATACACGACACATTTCATGCGTCGAACTTAAAGAAGTGTTTGGCGGATGCAAATTTGCATGTGCCATTCGAGGAAATTAAAGTAGAGAAGAATCTTCATTTTGTTGAGGAACCTGTCAAGATTATGGATCATGAGGTTAAGGGGTTGAAACGTAGTAGGATCCCAATCGTTAAAGTTTGTTGGAATTCTAAGCGAGGTCCTGAGTTTACATGGGAACGTGAGGATTATATGAGAGTTAAGTATACGCACTTGTTCGTTGAGCAAGTTTTCGATAGAAGTACTAGTTAAATTTTTGGACGAAATTTCCCTAAGGAAGGGATACTGTGACAACCGTGATCGAGTCAGGTTAGTTAACTGTTAATATTGACCTGAGTAAATTTATGTGATTCGAATTATGTGCATATGTGATATTATGAGTTATGATACATGTGCGTGAAGGTAGAAATGAGTGACTTAGTTATTTTATTTTGTTTAGGATGGAGATTTTGGAATAAATGTGGTTTTGTTATTTTGGCGTTGGTAAAATTAACGATGAGTGTTTCTTTAGAATTTGGTTCGAGTTTATTTAATATTTGAGGTTCGTTAGTGTATTTATATAGTTAGTAATAATAATGTTGGGGAAAAATAATAAGTAAAATAAATAATTTTGTTTTGGTTTAGTATTAATAAGTTTTCAATAGAGGTTTCAAGTGAATAAGTTAAAGTGTAAATTGGCTTTAATTAAAATACAAGTATTTAAGTAATATGTAATATATCTTAGTTATATATATATAAAGGGGTCGACCGGTTTTAAGAAAAAAAGAGGGAAAGGAAAAAAGAGGAATCCTAGTCTAATTAGAATACATCTAAACATGCATTATAAATACTTCATAAACCTAAACCCTAAAACACTTCTCTCTCCATATTTTTTTTGTTTCGGCCGATCCACACAAGGAAGAAGAACACATCAAAATCTTTGAAGAAAATTTAGGGTTCGACTTGGTGTGCTTTCAAGTTAAAAGGTTTTTCGTATAACCTTTTTATTTAATCTTTTTCTTAAACTAATAAGTGTAACTTTTTAATTGATGGAGTTAGGGTTTCATAAAATCTCAGTAATTAATAAGTTATGAACATTTGATTATGATTAGAGTTTGTTAGGTCTTGATTTAGGATCGAATAAGCTATCTAGTATGTGTTTAGGTGTTTATGTGTATTTGTTATAAAGAGAGAAAGAGTAGAGAGAGAAAGTAGGTGGAGTAGAGAGAGAAAGTAGGTAGAGTAGAGAGAGAAAGAAAAGGGAGGAAATGAGAGAATAGAATTAGAAGCATCACCTCACAAGTGAGGTAGGGAGGGGTATTTATACCCATTTTACAAGGTGAGCTACTAGCTCTTGGCTTTTAGCCTTTGGCTATTTAGCCGGGCCTCGTGATTACATTTTAGTCATGAGCGTTTCACCTAACCTATTATACATTATTATTTCCCTGTTTATTAGAAGACTCTTATCTCAATAAGATCGTTACTTTTCTATTCATAACAATCTCCCCCTAAGGGACGATCATTGAGATCTCTCTTTGTTTACATTAATGATCAACACTTTCTATTTCCAACAATCTCCCCCTAAGGGACGATCATTAAGATCTCTCTTTGTTTACATTAATGATCAATACTTTCTATTTCTAACAATCTCCCCCTAAAGGGTGATCATTGAGATCTCTCTTGTGACCTTGATCTTTGATCTTTAATGCTTGTTGTCTTTAGTCTTGTTGTGTAACAATGGTCTCGTTCCAATCATGCTCTTGTGATCATGATCTTTATCTTTGATTTACCTTCGTTTTTGCCTTTGAGATCTTTTTGAATCATCATTACTTTGCAAACATACTTATTGTGAATCCATCTTGAATTATCTTTTGAAGCTTCTGACCAACGTACTCATACTTTATCTTGACAACTAACAATCTTCCTCAAGTAGAACTTTTGACTTGATCAACAGCTTGATGATTTAAGGAAGTTCTTTGATTTATCAAAGTTGTAAAAGTGTATCTTTGATCTTTGAGTATGAATTATGAAGGTATGAATATGACGGTGTACTTGCTTGAGAAATGTAGAGATGTTATTGTTGTTGTTGTCTATGCTTCACACAAAACAACCCATAGAAGTTGAAATTATAACACCAAAGTTAATTAAGTCTCGGATGTTGTATACGTCAAAGTCAACTAAGTCTTGAATGTACACATTTCTTCCTCTTGATTGTTGTTGTAGAATATGAATGTAGCAATGTAAGAGTAATAACGATCTCCCCTATCAATCTTGTGACATCGTATGTGATCTGGGTAATCCAACACTTCACTTGAGTAAATCAAGGAAATGTTGTTTGTGTTTTTTAGAAATAAATTCCAAAACAACACAATAACTACTAGATCACTTAGATTACTAGTTAACACTAAATTGAATCATTAAGCAATCATTTTCAAATAGTAACCTACGTTCAGTGTTAACTTGATGTTAGCACTGATAGGATTTCCATTCAATCATTGTGAAATACTTAATTTAAGTATCACTCTTGAATGTTCTGGCAATGTCACAAAGACATGCAATGTCACATAGACATATAATCGACTCTTGTACCTTTTGTATCATTGATGTTTAATACAAATGTACTTTTGTGTCCTATGTGAGATTTAATGATATGATCTCATTTGGCTCTAGACTCAATAAGTGCATTTTGGTTTTAGTAATCGGAGGCTGGAGCAGACTGCCACCTTTTCAATATCAACATTCTCGGAGTGAGATGTCAATAGATTATATGTTTAATCTCCGTGATAATGAAACAAGAATTCTTTTGAGAGAATCTTGAGTGGTTAGGAAGGGTTGTGCATTGCATCACTGGGTCCATGACATCTTTCTTCAATACCAAATATCATCTTTGTGATATTTGATAGATTATGTATTGACCCGGTTTCTGCCTAAGTTTTGTGGAGGGCTTCTTTCTTTTCACCCTTTACACATTATTTCTTTTTCATTCTTCAACCCCTTCAATGTCTACCAAGACGTCATTACTATCATCATGCTGTGATTGTTCTGATGATAGATCATGCCTTAGTTGACATTATTCACATTTACATTCAACTCCATCATACCTAAAGACTTCTATTCTATCTATGGAATGTCCCTGGGTAGATCCCTATAGTTTTGGTTAGATCATAGGATAATACCTAACCTTACCACCTTATTCCTTCTTTGATCATCATGAGGTAGTTGGTTGTTGGGAATTAAGATCAGAACCATAAAACCTTTTGAAAACCAATCAAAGTGTTTGATATAAATCAAAACTTTTAACACTTTGAAAGTTTCATTTTTAAGAATTACCCCCTTATATATGTGCATCATAATATTGAAAGAGTTTTGCACAAGGAGGAAAGAGTTCCGCACTTGAGTCTTTAGATCACTTTGTTATTCCATACACCCCTCAAAAATATCATACCATATGATATTTTTGACATCAATAGATTAAAATAGCTATATGATTTTTTGAAAGCACATGGGAGAAAACGGATATGGCATGATTATGATTTGGAACATTTGTGAATGTTTTAAACAAATTTGAAAACTAGTTGTTCCAAGTGTGTCTATATAAAATGGATGGTCACTAGCGCAGCTAAACGGACCGGGTTTCAAATACTAACAAAACGGATATGCAACCCAACGATCGATAACAACGCTTGCGAGTACACTAGACCGGTTTGCATATTAGATCGCTGACGCGTTTGTCGATATACTTGACAACAACTATTTTTGACATGAAAATTTTTCTTTTGTTTAAAAAACATTTTTCTTTATACTCCCCCTCAATAATACAACACTTTACTTTGAAAGACACCACAAGTATATTGAGGGATAGAGTGAGTATTGAGCACATTATTTTGAATGATTTTGAATTATCTTTGAAAAATTCTTGAAAAATAATGCTGAAACACTACTTATTTCGAAAGACTCCCTCTCAAAAATAGATCAAATGATTTAGTGAGGAAGGGAATGTTGAATACACAATTTGAAAGATTTTTAAAAAAACTTTTCAAAAAATTATTGAAAAATTATGTTCAACATTAAGCGCTTGGTTTTGAAAAAACTCTCCCTCAAAAGTAGATATAAATCAAAGGATTTAATGAAGAAGGGAGTGTTGAACACACAATTTGAAAGATTTTGAAAAATCTTTTTAATAAATTCTTGAAAATTTGTGTTTAATCTTTTGAAAACCTTTTACTTGAGCTCAAGATTTGGAATATCTTAATGAATTAGCTCAAGGTCGTGAAGTATGCTATAGCTTTCGTTGTGAGGATAAATGTTTACAAAAATATCTACACTCTCCTTTTATTTGAAGAACGAGTCCTAACGTTGACATGTACTTAGAGTCGTATGTCCCGTGCAAATACTCTTTAAAAGAAAAAGAAATTATTTTTTTATAAAACAAACTGCTCAGGACAAAGATGATTTCTTGCTTTTTAAAGATAAAGCGTACTGGAATCTCGAACTCACTTTTCGTTTATTTGAAATACGGGTTGTATCTGATATTTTAATAACGAACCATTGACTTGAGCTAAAAAATTTGAATGTTTTGTTATGAATAGCTCAAGACCGAAAGTTATCTTCTTTTCGTTGTTAAGGTTAAACACTCAGAAGCGCTTTTATTTTCCTTTTAATTTAAAGCACGGGTTAGCAAGCTGACATTGGATTTGTCACAACCATTGTGATATCAGTATTCGAAATCAACCTTTGGAAACCATTTAAGCAACGGTCCGAACGGTTTGCCCAAATTTGTAAAAACCAATGGAAAGTTGTTCAAGTCGATGTAGAGAAGTTATTGTTCCAACGAGGACTTAAAACCGGTGTTTTATTTGGAAACAACTCTCGTGAAATTAATGGAGATTTAAAATTCCTTTTTATTTTTCATTGATTATTGAAACTCGGTGTTTCTTGAGGAATTTTAAATCTTGTTGATAAAGAAGATTTTTGTTCGTTATTGACATTTGGTGTAACATTCTGAAAATTTGTTTTTGAACCATTTGAAAATCTTCCACTGTTTTTGTTTTTCAAAGCCGATTCATTCTTGTTTTGCATCGAAAGCATTTCTGTTTTGGAATATTTTAAAGAGTTTGAACGACTTTGCTTTGGTCTCCACACTTGTTTTACCGGTGTAAAACGAGAATGTGGAGTTACAAAAACTTGGTTCTTATCTTTTAAAGCACTTGTCTTAAAACCATTTGAGAATTAGGTGTTTCAAAAGTTTGAGTTTTCTTAAAAAACCTCCATACTTGTTTTACCGGTGTAAAACAAGAGTTTGAAGTTTCAAAAACTTGATTATTTGCATTTGAAGCACTTATCTTAAAAACCTTTTGAGGAGTAGGTGTTTTAAAACTTTGAGATTTCTTAGAAAACTTCTTATCTTTTTGCAAAGAATAGGTTGTAAACTGAGAAACCCTTTTTGAAAATGGTTTTGAGAATTCACCCGTGTGAACCTTTTCCGAAACACATACTTTAGGTTTTGAAGACTTTGAAACATTGGTTTTCCTTTTCGTCTGGTTAAGAGAATCAAACTTAACTTTTAAAGCATTATATGAAGTTCTCAACTCATGGTATTCTTATTGATAAGAACGAAGATCTTGTGATGCCAATTTTGATTCTAAAGATACAATTCGTTTCAAAAGTTGATCTTTTTCATTTTTAGGCAAAGACTATGTAGTGACTGGTTTTGACAAATCCTTTTGCACAACAACATTGGGAGTAAACCATGATTTTGAAAGTTGAGGTGGTTTTCCCAAAATTGAAGGTTTATCAAACTTAGTTTCCACAGACTTCCTTTTTAGATTTTCAAGTTGAGTCCTTAAATGATTGATTTCTTTCAAAAATTGATCCTTTTCAGCTTTAGAATCATCAACCTTACGAGCTAATTGTCGTTAAAAAACAACTTTCGTATTTTCAAGTTTTTTAAAATACGCTTTGAATTTTGTTGTTTTGTTTGACACTTCAAGCTTGATATCATCAAAATCTTTTTTCTTTTGAGCAATGATCTTTTCGAGATTAGTAACTGATGAGGTGTCATTTTCTACACTATTTTAGGATCATTTAACCCCCTAAATCATGAAAATATGCCCAGATTACGTGCTTAATCGTTTGTTTTTAGGTTTTTAGCACTTGGATGGCTTTTAGAGGAAATACACATGACTTGGGCTCATTTGGAGAAGAAACGGACAAGATTACGGACCTACACCAAATCTCATGATGACTTTTGCAAACAGTGGCTGGAGACGGCGTCGCAGGCATAAAGCGACGCCGTCGTGATTAATCTAGTGACGGGGTCAAGAATATGGCGACGAAGTCAGGACGTGGATGACTTAAAGAGGATCTAGAATTGTCTACGTGGCGACGACGTCAGGATTGCAAAGCGACGACGTCGCGTCGAGAACTCTATAAATATAAATCCGTTTTTAGAGTTTTAGTGTGTAACTTTGGGATAATTTTGTATAACCCTAGGGAGACGAACCCTAGTTGTTTTAGGAGATTTATAGGTCATTTTTAGGGCCTCAAACCCCTATTGTACTACCTTGAATCCATGTTCTAAATCAAGTAAGGTTATTTATCTTTAATCATTCAATATTTCTATGTGTTGTTTGATTAATTTATCTTCTTGCTTTATTTATAACATGCGAGGACCCTCCTTTGTATTTATCTATGATTGCATGAAACTTAGGTTGTAGATCCTTTTGATGTTGCTTCTTGTTGATGAATGTGCGCGTTAGGCTTTAGAAAACCAGCTTTTGTCTGTATCACTGTTGATATGTCTAAGGAAACGCGAGTAGTGTAGAAAAGATACCATCGGTAACAGTCTTCATACTACCTTTCCCACTATATGGTTGATCCCTCTTAAGTTATTTCACATGCATTTAATATAATCTTAAGGCCTTGTAATAGTCTTCATACTACCTTACTTGTGCGTTGCCTTAACAGAATATTAAAAAGACGACGGGTTCGTGTAATCCGTTCATGACCTAGGAAATACTTACACAGATCATCACAAGTGTGACAAAGCAACGGATCTAGGAGAAGCAATATGAGGAGTAGTGCATGATTAGGTAAATACACCTGCTTATCATTAAGTTATCACTGGTAGAATAGATTATAATTAGTTTAGTAATTAGTTAAACAAACCAACCTCTCAAACCATAGTATGCGAAATATATCTAGTTTGCTTTCACTAATATGTATCTTACTAGAAAATCCTAAACTAGAGCTGTATATCGCTCTGCGTTTCGTCTCCGTCGTGAAACTTATGATCTGCTGAATAATAGTCTGCTCCTACGAGTCCTATCGCTACCATACATGACACCACACTTCTCCAACATCTTACTAGCCACACAAAAAAACACAAAAATAATCTTCTCTCAACCTCTAGAATTCTGTTAGACCGTGATCAAGCCTTCCTATACTAGGGAGTTGTAACAACCCCCGAGTCTTGCCTATACTACACTGTAATGATTAGGTACAATGCCTAGGGAGTTGTAAAACTTCTTCTAGAAGTCTTAACGACACCCACATCAAGTTTTTGGCACTAGCTTGAGGACAAGAAAATCCCAAGTGTAGGGGTATTTGATGAGGTGTCATTTTATACACTATTTTGAGGTCATTTAACTTCCTAAATCATGCAAATATGCCCAGATTACGTGCTTAATCATTTATTTTCAGGTTTTTAGCACTTAGATGGCTTTTGGAAGAAATACGCATGACTTGGGCTCATTTGGAGAAGAAACAGACAAGATTACGGACCTACACCAAATCTCATGATGACTTTTGCAAACAGTGGCTGGAGACGGCGTCGCAGGCATAAAGCGACGCCGTCATGATCAATCTAGTGACGGTGTCAGGAATATGGCGATGGCGTCAAGACATGGCCGACTTAAAGAGGATCTAAAATAGTCTATGGGGCGACGGCGTCAGGATTGCAAAGCGACGTCGTCGCGTCGACAACTCTATAAATATAAATCCGTTTTTAGGGTTTTAGTGTGTAACTTTGGGATAATTTTGTATAACCCTAGGGAGACGAACGCTAGTCGTTTTAAGAGCTTTATATGTTGTTTTTAGGGTCTCAAAACCCTATTGTACTACCTTGAATTCATGTTCTAAATCAAGTAAGGTTATTTATGTTTAATCATTCAATATTTCTATGTATTGTTTGATTAATGTATCTTCTTGCTTTATTTATAACATGCGAGGCTAAACCCTCCTTTGTATTTATCCATGATTGCATGAAACTTAGGTTGTAGATCCTTTTGATGTTGCTTCTTATTGATGAATGTGTGCGTTAGGCTTTAGAAAACCAACTTTTGTCTGTATTGCTGTTGATATGTCTAGGGAAGCCTAAGTAGTGTAGAAAGGATATCATCGGTAACAGTCTTCATACTACCTTACCCACTATATGGTTGATCCCTTTTAAGTTATTTCACATGCATTTAATATACTCTTAGAGGCCTTGTAATAGTCTTCATACTACCTTACTTGTGCGTTGCCTTAACGGAATATTAAATAGACGACGGTTCATGTAATCCTTTCATGACCTAGGAAATACTTACACAGATCATCACAAGTGTGACAAAGCAATGGATCTAGGAGAAGCAATCTGAGGAGTAATGCATGATTAGGTAAATACACCTGCTTATCATAAAGTTATCACCGATAGAATAGATTATAATTAGTTTAGTAATTAGTTAAACAAACTAACCTATCAAACCATAGATTTACTTGCTTTCATACAATATAAAAACACAAAAATAATCTTCTCTCAACCTCTAGAATTCTGTTAGACCGTGATCAGCCTTCCCAACCTATTCTCCTAGAGAATGATAACAACCCCTGAGTCTTGCCTATACTATACTGCAACGATTAGGTACACTGCCTAGGGAGTTGTAAAACTTCTTCTAGAAGTCTTAACGACACCTACATCAGTAACCTTTGATCCAAAATCACAATTTTCTTTATCAAAAGCAGTTAATTTCCCCATTGTTGCCCTTTTTACTTCATCAGCGAAAGCATTATCAAGATTACCAATTTTCATCAACAAATCAGAATTTTCTTTTGTTTGTTTTGCTAAAGTATTTTCCAGCTTAACAATCTTTATTTGAAAAACACATGTTTCGCTTTCAAAAAGATTCTTTTTCTCCCCTGATTCTGTTTCAAGTTCAAAACTATTACAATCAACATTTAAACTTGAAAAGGAATCAAATTGATTCTTTTTGAATAATTCAATCTTTCCCAAAATGTTATTAAACATTGTCTCTGCAAATTCAAACAATTAAGACTTTAGATTTTCTGCCTCATTTTGTGTGACATTTGAAGTTTTTGTTTAAACCCGTAACTTTTTGATTCAATCAAACAAGTTTTGGTAAGTCAGCTTCAAACGTTCATTTTCCTTAAGTAATGAAGCCACCTGATGTTCCAACTCAATTTTTTGAGTTTCTATCTTATCAAAATTTAACTTTATTTTGACTTCTTCACATTAAATGGTTTCAACCCTTTAACTTTGAACTGACTAGAACAAATCTTTGTAAGTTTGTTTCAAATGAGCATTTTCAATTTGTAATGATGCCATAAAGTTCTCATTTTCTTTTTGCAATGTTTTCAAAGATTTATTTTCTTGATTTTTGTGTTGAAGTGCTATTTTAAAAGCAATGCTTTGTGCCTCAAGTTCGGCAAAATCTTTTTCAAGTTGAATAATTTGTTTTGACAACTTTTCTTTGACTTCAACAACATCATTACAAAACTTATCACTATCTTTTAACTCTTTTGAAAACCGTTCAATCTCTTTTTTGTTCTTAAGTTCAACATAAGACTGCATGACAAGATTCCTAACATCATTAGTTATATTTGCTTCCAAGGGTTGATCAATCTTATTTTGCAAAATCTCACCCTAATCAACTTTGCTTTCCATTTAATCAAAAGTATTTAACATCTCATGTACTTCTTCAGTAAGTTCTTGTTGAAGTTCTTTAGAACTCTTTGACAAAGATACTGACATCAAAATTACATCAGTTTTGTAAAACTCTCTTAATTCATTTTGATTATCAGATATCAATCTTCTTTGAGTATCTTTTAAAAGAGTTTTATCAATCCTTTCACGCAATGCCCAAATTGCGTTATCCATTTTTTTCAAACATTTTTAACAATTTACTCTCTTTTGGCATTTCTGGAATTGGTAAATCCGACTTCTCTTTGCTTGACTCAGATGATACATTAGAAGTAGAAGGATCTGAAAAATATTCTTATTCAAGAGAAAGTTCCGTTTAAGGAACAAACATATCATAAAGACTGTTCATGTTTTCATAGTTAAATTGAAATTGTTTTTCTTTCATTATGAATTGACTATCTTCTGCATTATTAAGAATTTCCTTAGTGTCATGCACATCCGGTTTCATATAGTGTAGACCAAGAACTTCAGCATCATACAATTTAGGATGGCATGCAATAGCTTGACCAAGAGGACAAGGATATGTATACCCCAAACACATTTTTCGTTTATTATCTTGATACAAGCTTTGTTCATTTGTAAGCATATGAAGAGTTTGACTTGATTTGCCTATTTACAAACTATGTTCTCCAGATCTTTGTGTTTAGCTTCAAGTTGAATGATGTTATTAACATATTTGTCCTCGTCTTGTTTGAAAGCCTTTTTGACAGAATCAGTTGCATTTTTTATTTTCAACACTTGATCTTGCAACTCATCTTTTTCTTGCTCAAGTTTTGTAAAGTATTGTTTTTCATTAAAATCCTGAACCCTTTCCTTATACTCCTTAATTTCTTTCTTTAACAAAATATTTTCTTCTTTAAGCATTTTATGATCCGTTTTTGTTTTCTCAAACATCTCTAAAGCATTTTTTGTTTTCTTTAAGATATTTTCAAACATCTCATTATTAGAACTTTGTACCTTAGTCATGTTGTCTTTGTCATGAGAAACTCTTGCAACATTGTTATCAATCTCTGGAGCATCCTTACTGAGCATTCCCTCATGCGTTTGCATTGTTCTTTCATTTACCCTGCTATAATGCACTCTTTTATACAATCCTCTTTCAGCAATGGCCTTCTCAATAGAATCCATTAGGCTGATTAAGATATTCTGGAACATTTGAGCATCGACAAAAACTGAGTATTAATAGCGTCTCATGGATAGTAATTTATATGACTAGGCATCAAAAAACCCCTCCAGAAATTCCACCTAAAAATGTGAAGTTCGCCTTTAGATCTATAGGAATTCGGGTATCCATTATATGATACCCAAGATGATCTAACCTTTGGAAATTTCGAATTTAGTGTTCTAATTCAGACATATGTGTTCTAATCCGTTGTGTTTACGTATTGTGGACGTATGATCTTAGGTCACCTTTTTCTGGAACAATGAGATCGGTTGTGAAAGCATATGATATACCGGTTAGATATTAATTTCTAGAACTTGTTTTTTGTGATGCAACCCGAGACTGCATATTGGTATATTAGGAATTTGCTTGATAAGAGGCATTAGGGATTAACCCATGTTTAAATCTAGAATTGTTATGATGGTCACGACAATCATATAACTAACTCACACCCTCGTGCCATGCACTCATTTTTTAGTGCAGGATAACCCCTCGTACAACCCTGCCAAGCATTATCCATTTTTTCACGGTTCTCTCAAAATTTTCTGGTTAAGCCAGACTATTAATGAAGAGCATTTTCACCCTTAAACAATCGTTACACCTAAATTGCCTTAGCCTACCTTGTATGTACTCACCTTTAGTACGTTATTGTTTTAACCCAAGTTAATTATCGAGTGCACGATTTCTAAGTCCTTATCCTTGTAAATATTGTTTTGGGACGATTAGGATTCATGGTAGTATTCATCTTTTGAAGAATTGGGGAAGAAGTAATTTATTACCCCCAATAGAGCTCAATAAGCTCCACTGTTATGTTATCCACCCAAATCGGTTCATAGAATATTTTTCTTGTAAATTATGTAAAAATACAAGTGTCGGGTTCATCTATAAGCCCAAGTAATGTATTAATTCAATTCAAAAAAAGAGGAGGATGTGGGAGAGAAAAATAGAAAAGAAAAAGAAAAGATTGAGTAGAGTTTGAGTAAGAGTTTTCATATCTTCATCCGAATCTTGGCTTAGCAACCATACCAGCGTGTATTCGTATAAATAATTAGCTAACCCTTCCACTCCAAATTCACCCAAAGTCACCCAAATGTATCCCTATCCGTTTCTGTTTCTATTATATGTTATCTTACACCTACATCCCACAACCCTTTAAGACCTCTTAGATAGTAATGAGATAATACTTGCGCCCTTAGCGGTGGAGTGTTTTGATCTCGATTTACCAAGCTATGGTAATTAAAATGGCTATGACAGGTAATGAATGTTGATTTTCTATTTCCATTAGTTTATCTATTTATTAAAAACCCGAGATAAAAGTAGAAAAATGCCCAAACACTTATGTGAGGTGCTAGTATATACTTTCAGTGCTTTTAATTATGAGGTCTAGAAGGTTGTGTTATAAAATACTTTGAAGAGTAGGTTAAATGACCCTCATACTGCTATTGTCTAGGTAGAAAAAGCCATTTGCTTGAGGACAAGCAAATCCCAAGTGTAGGGGTATTTGTAAAATATCTTAACACATGTATGGAATGATTCACTTAGAGTTTTAGAGAGAGAAAGATGGTTGGATGAACACTTAGAGAGAGAAAGAAGTAAATATTTTAACTAGTTTGACATTCGTCACAAACTTACTCCATTCAGGTGGAAGACTGTTAATGACTTGGTAATAACTTGAATTGTGCTACCATTTTTCATCTTGTAGATATTCATATCATTGATCAGCTGAGTAAATCTCAAGTAATACATATGAAGTGATTCCCCCTTGATGTGAGTAAACTTATCAAAAGCATTATACAGCTTACACTCTCTTTCCTGCTTTGTTAAAGAAGTACATTGCATCAGTAATTGAACTCTCTCCCATAAATCTTTAGCAACTCTATCATGATTTACAAGTGAATAGATATCAGCAGGAAGACCTTGAAGAATGATATTGGTAGCTTTAATATCACAATCAGCTTGAATTTTCTCAGCAGCAGATAATTCAACATATTTCTTTGTTCTGATCACACTGTTCTCTTCAACCGTAGGCCAAATGAGAGGACCATGTTCAACTGATTCAAGTATCATTCTTCTGTGCTCTCTATTTTGCATGTATAATTCCATTCGACTTTTCTAAGAATCATACAGGTCTTTGTCCAACATAGGTGATATTGTCATCACCGGAGAGTGGTCAGTACTCGGCAAGAGTATTCCCTTTTATAGAAGTGAAATAATTGAATCCATTTCAATGTGATAAGATTAAAATGATCGAACAGTGATTGGAGGTTGTTGTGTTAAAGTGAGGTTTGATTAATGAAGTTGAGTCTTTCGGAATACACGGGATTTTACAGTTCTTGATAAAACTGGGAAATCAAGTTTTCACGGGATTTTACAAATCAAAGAACAACCGTATAATTCACCTAACAATCATGTATAGTTCTTCCTTGAAAAACGTATAAATCGCCCTTGCAAATATACACGTATAAATCGCCTTCACAAAAGGAATGTATAAATAATCCCCTTTACAAAAATGGATGTATAAATCGCCTTTGTTAAAACAGAGTGTATAAATCTCCTTTGGCAAACTCGATAAATTTCCTTACAATTTGCTATCGTATAGATCGCCGAACACTCGTAAAAAATCGCTGACCAATTTGCTACGTATAAATCGTCTAGACAACTCGTATAAATCGCCTGACTAATTTGCTACGTATAAATCGCCTGACTAATTTGCTACGTATAAATCGCCTGAACAACTCGTATAAATCGCCTGACCAATTTGCTACGTATAAATCGCCTGAACAACTCGTATAAATCGCCTGAAGAACTTCGAAACTCAAAAATCAAAAATCTTAAAATGACACACTTTTTAACATTTTTACCCAATTTTACTTGACTCTTACTATCTAAGACAATAATAACCTTAAAAACACAAACTTTAACGTTTTGATACAAAAAATGAAATCAGATTCTTGGTAAAACCCTCTTTTTAACCAAAAAGACTCAAAAATATGATATTTTTTATGGTTTTTGAAAGATTTTCTTGTACTTCTAGTCTAAACTAAGATAAATAAGAAAGAAAGTTTAAAGCTTTATGGTTTTTAAACCCTTAAAAAGGTGAAAACTTTTTTGATGATTCGAACCAAAACACACGACTAAAACGAGTAGAACAACGCACACAAAACCTTCACAAACACCCCATGGCTCTGATACCAATTGTAGAATATCTTATCACAAGTATGGAATGATTCACTTAGAGTTTTAGAGTGAGAAGGATGGTTGGATGAAGACTTAGAGAGAGAAAGAAAAATGATAATATTAGCTTAAGTGAAATATGACAAATGAACAACCAACACCCTCTTCATGTGTGAAGAGGGTTTATATATGCCTAGCATAACCGGCCATGGGATTGTGTTATAGGCTTACTATGTATCTTTGGCCCGGTTAGCTTCCTAACTATTACATAAAATTGTCTAACTATTACAAAGGCTCGTGAGATCGATAATGATCGTCACTTCACTAAAAACTGAATTCCTAACAATCTCCCCTAAGGGACGATCATTCAGATCTCATAAATGATCAACACTTTCTGCATTTCTAACAATCTCCCCCTAAGGGGTGATCAAATAGATTCTCTCTTTGACCTGTGATCATTAATCGTTGAAGCTTCTCTCATGATCTTGAGTCCTTTTGTGTATATTTTATCTTTGTCTTGCTTCTTTGCGTAGTGATCATTGACTTTAGGCTTGAGCTTGTTCCTTTATCTTGACTTTTATGTGAATATGTGATCTTAAGCACCTTGAGATCATCAACCAAGCATAATCTCTTTTCGCCATCTTGTAAACTTTGCAATCTTGTGAACTCGTGACTTTTGGACCGACATGCTCATACCTTTCTTGATTTGATAGCTTGAAAGCTTTAATGATGCATCTTTCTTAAAGTTCTTTAACTTTAACACTTCGTCACTTCGAGAAAGACATTCAGTATCAGAGTGACGGAAACTTCTTTGATATTCTTTAACTTTAATACTTCGCACTTCAAGAAAGACGTACAGTATCAGAGTAGCAGAAGTCTTGAAACATGTACTTGAGCTTTCATGATGTCTTTATATTTGTCGGTAGGGTATGAGCATGTGGCAATGAATCTTGTGAGTCATCTGGAATCAGGTACCTCCATCACCATCTTTAAATATTCCTGAAATAAAATAGTTAGCAATAAAGCAGGGGGACGAATATGGCTTTGTCATTCGCTCGTGTTTGGTTGGAGTAACCTTCAAATCCGTGAGGATTGACCTGTGATCAGTTAGATTCAATTTAAGAAGAATCTTCCTTGACAGGGATTTCTCTAAAGTATTAAATCTTTCTAACACATATGTATTAGATTCAAATCGTACTTGCTGTCTCATTATCGGAGACATTCTCAAAGCAGACAGCAATTATATGAGTGAACCAGCGTTTACTATCTCACCGATGAAATAAAAAATTGATTGAAAATCAATCGACAAGTCGACTTGCTAAAGTGGTTTTGTGAGCATACCGGAAGAGCCTAATCATTTCAAAAATTCATCAGCAATCATCAATTCATAACCTGGAAACCAAGTTTGATCTTATAGAATCGTCACCATCATTTTCTTTCCAGTTGTCACAATTTTGATTCATATAGAATCGAACAAGTCCACCTACATAATAGCTATGTTTGATGTTTTAGCTCAAGCAGGATTTCCATCTCCATAGTAAATGAAATCACTCGAGATGTTTCTGGCAAAATCTCAAGATAATGCGTAGGACACATAATATGTTACCTTGTTATTCACATTTTGACCTAGCGCATTAGACATTTGAGCATACAGATGTCTCCAATGACAGTACATGGAGATAGATGGATTATCTCTCCACGAGCAACAGACAGATCGATCTAGTAATGAGTGCATCTGATTGATCACAAAATTTAGTGAGACGCGATGGCTGATGATTAGCGAGAGCTGTGCACACCTGTTATCATCTTATCACTATTTAAGACGTATACGGAAATTTCATCAGAGGCAGTGGGGGATATAATAATGTAATTAGCTGTATGTAGCGCTACACAGTGCTGAACAAATGCGCAACAACGAGAGATGTTCTGTTGCTATTCGAATCCTATGAGTGGTGACTAGGTTATCTCGTCTTATTCTATCTGACATGCTTACACACAATATCGATCATGAAACTCAATAGAGAGTGAGAATAGTAAGGATAACAAGTATATCAATTTCTTCAAATGATATTAAAAATAGAGTGAAAATAAGATTTAGTTTACAAGACCATTAATCTCTCTCAACAAGATAAAAAAAAAGGGGGGGGGGGGGGGGGGGGGGGGGGGGGGGGGGGGGGGGGGGGGGGGGGGGGGGGGGGATAAAAAAAATAATATATATAAATTATTTATAAAAATGGGGTTAATCAACAACGGGAGGAAGGAGGAAAAGAGAGAGATTAATGGCTGTATAACTAACTCTTCCATTTTCCCTCTATTTTAATATCATTTGAAATTTGAATACTTGTTATCCTCTACTATTCTCTCTATGCTTTCATGATCGATATGTTTGATTCAAGATAAAACGAAGACCTATCACCACTCAAGGTCTCTCAAAAGACTATTGTTTCATTTCTCACGGAGATTACACGCATTTCTATCGACTTTCTCACTCCGAGTTAGTTGATATTGAAAAGGTGGCAGTCTGCTCCAGCCTTCGATCACTAAAAACAAAGTGTACTATTGAGTCTAGAGCCAAAAGAGATCATCCATAAATCTCATTAGGACACTTGTCAAATCATGCTTGCTAGGTCACATAATGTGAATAACAAGTTAACATATTAAGAGTCCTACGCATTATCCTTGTGATTTTGCCAGAACATCCGAGTGATTTCATTCACTATGAAGATGGAAATCCTGCTTGAGCTAACATCAAACAAGCTCATGGTAGGTGACTTGTACGATTCTATATGAATCAAACTTGTGACAACTGGAAAGAAACGATGGTGCGATTCTATAAGAATCAAACTTGTTCTAGGTTATGAATTGACGATTGCTGATGAATTTTTGAAATGATTAACACTCTCGATGTGTCACAAAAACACTTTAGCAAGTGACACGTCGATTGATTTTCAAATCAATTTTTTATTTCAATCGGTGAGATAGTAACTCGCTGGTTCACTCATATCGTGCTGTCTGCTTTGAGATGTTCCGATAATGAGAACATGCTGAGTACGATGAATCTAATACATATGTGTTAGAAAGATTCAATACTACAGCTGGAAATCCTGTCAAGAAGATTCTTCTTAAATTGAATCTATCTGATCACAGGTCAATCCTCACGGATTTGAAGGTTACTCCAACCAAACACGGGCGAATGACAAAGCCATATTCGTCCCCCTGCTTTATTGCTAACTGTTTTATTTCAGGAATATTTAAAGATGGTGATGGAGGTACCTGATTCCAGCTGACTCACAAGATTCATTGCCACATGCTCATACCCTACCGGCAAATATAAAGACATCATGAAAGCTCAAGTACATGTTTCAAGACTTCCGCTACTCTGATACCGTACGTCTTTCTTGAAGTGACGAAGTATTAAAGTTAAAGAATTTCAAAGAAGTTTCCATCACTCTGATACCGAACGTCTTTCTCAAAGTGACGAAGTGTTAAAGTTAAAGAACTTTAAGAAAGATGCATCATTAAAGCTTTCAAGCTATCAAATCAAGAAAGGTATGAGCATGTCGGGGTCTAAAAGTCACAAGTTCACAAGATTGCAAAGTTTACAAGATAGCAAAACGAAGTTTGGCTTGGTTGATGGATCTCAAGGTCTTAAGATCACATAATTCACATAAAAGTCCAAGATAAAGGAAACAAGCTCAAGCCTAAAGTCAATGATCACTACGCAAAGAAGCAAGACAAAAGATAAACTATTACACAAAAAGGACTCAAGATCAAGAGAAGAAGCTTCAACGATTAATGATCAAGGTCACAAGGAGAGATCTTTATGATCACCCCTTAGGGGGAGATTGTTAGAAATGCAGAAAGTGTTGATCATTTATGAGATCTGAATGATCGTCCCTTAGGGGAGATTGTTAGGAATTCAGTTTTTAGTGAATGGATGATCATTATACGATCACACTAGCCCCTTTGTACAGTTAGACATTTTTATTACAGTTAGGAAGCAAACTCGAGTCAAAGATACAGTAGTAAGCCTATAACACAAGCCCAAGGCCGGTTATGCTAGGCATATATAAACCCTCTTCACACATGGAGAGGGTGTTGGTTGTTCATTTGTTACATTTCATTAAGCTAATGTTATCATTTTACTTTCTCTCTCTAAGTGTTCATCCAACCACCTCTTTCTCTCTCTAAAACTATAAGTAAATCATTCCATACTTGTGTTAAGATTATTCTACACTTGGTATCAAGAGCCATGGGGTGTTTGTGAAGGTTTTGTGTGCGTTGGTTTACTTGTTTTAGTCGTGAGTTTTGGTTCGAATCATCAAAAAAAAAAAAAAAGTTTCACTTTTAAGGGATTAAAACCATAAAACTTTAAAACTTTCTTTTCTTAATTATATTAGTTATTAGACTAGAAGTACAAGAAAATCATTCAAAAACCATAAAAATATCATCTTTTTGAGTCTTTTTGGTTAAAAAGAGGGTTTTGTACCAAGAATCTAGATTTCAAATTTTTCGTGTCAAAAACGTTAAAGTTTGTGTTTTAAGGCTCTAATAGTCTTAGATAGTTAATTTGTACAAGAAAAATCAGGTAAAAACGTTAAAAAGTGTGTCTTTTTAAGTTTTTTGATTTTTGAGTTTCGAAGTTCTTCAATCAATTTATACATTTAGTCAGGGGATTTATACGTAGCAATTTGGTCAGGCGATTTATACGAGTTGTTCAGGCGATTTATACTTAGCAAATTGGTTAGTCAATTTATAACGAGATGTTACAGGGCTATTTAACGTAGGCAAATTGGTCAGGCGATTTATACGAGTTGTTCAGGCGATTTATACGTAGCAAATTGGTCAGGCGATTTATACGAGTTGTTCAGGCGATTTATACGTAGCAAATTGGTCAAGCAATTTATACAAGTTGCAAAGGAGATTTATACACTCTGTTTTAACAAAGGCGATTTATACATCCATTTTTGTAAAGGGGATTTATACATTCCTTTTGTGAAGGCGATTTATACGTGTATATTTGCAAGGGCAAGTTATACGTTTTTCAAGGGAGAACTATACACGTTTATTAGGTGAATTATATGGTTGTTCTTTGATTTGTAAAATCCCGTGAAAACTTGATTTCCTGGTTTTATCAAGAATTATAAAATCCCGTGTATTCTGAAAGACTCAACTTCATTAATCAAACCTCACTTTAACACAACAACCTCCAATCATTGTACGGTCATTTTATCTTATCACATTGAAATGGATTCAATTATTTCACTTCTATAAAAGAATACTCTTGCTGAGTACATGACACTCTCCGGTGCTGACAATCATCCACCTATGTTGGACAAAGACCTGTATGATTCTTAGAAAAGTCAAATGGAATTATACATGGAAAATAGATAGCACAGAAGAATGATACTTGAATCAGTTGAAGCATGGTCCTCTTATTTGGCCTAGCGGTGAAGGAACAGAGTGATCAACGAACAATGAAATTATGCTGAAATTTATCTCTGCTGCTGAGAAAATTCAAGCTGATTGTGATATGAAAGCTACCAATATCATTCTTCAAGGTCTTCCTGCTGATATCTATTCACTTGTGAATCATCACAGAGTTGATAAAGATTTATAGGAGATAGTTCAATTACTGATGCAAGGTACTTCTTTGATAAAGCAGGAAAGAGAGTGTAAGCTGTATGATGCTTTTGATAAGTTTACTCACATCAAGGGGGAATCACTTCATATGTATTACTTGAGATTTACTTAGCTGATCAATGATATGAATATCTACAAGATGAAAATGGAGCAATTTCAATTTAATACTAAGTTCCTAAACAGTTTTCCACCTGAATAAAGTAAGTTTGTGACGAATGTCAAACTAGTTAAAATATTTACTTCTTTCTCTCTCTAAGTGTTCATCCAACCATCTTTCTCTCTCTAAAACTCTAAGTGAATCATTCCATACATGTGTTAAGATATTTTACAAATACCCCTACACTTGGGATTTGCTTGTCCTCAAGCAAATGGGCTTTTCTACCTAGACAATAGCAGTATGGGGGTCATTTAACATACTCTTCATTTATTTTAATAACACAACCTCTAGACCTCATAATTAAAAGCACTTAAATTTAATCTATGCACACCATCACATAATGTATTAGGGCGATTTTCTCTTTCTCTCGGGTGTATAATAAATTATAACATAATGGGAAAATAGAAAATCAACACTCATTACCTGTCATAGCATATTAATTACCATAGGCTTGGTAAAGGATCAAACCTCCACCGCTAAGGCGCAAGTATTATTCATTACTATCTAAGAGGTCTTTAAAAGGATTGTGGGATGTAGGTGTAAGATAACATATAATAGAAACAGAAACGGATGGGATACATTTGGGTGACTTTGGGTGAATTTGGAGTGGAAGGGTTAGCTAATTATTTATACGAATACACGCTGGTTTGGTTGCTAACCCAAGACTCGGATGAAGATATGAAAACTCTACACAACTCTACATCAATCTCTTTCTTTTTCTTTTCTATTTTTCTCTTTTTTTTTGAATAAAATAATACATCACTTGGGGCTTATAGATGCACCCCTACACTTGAACTTTTACATACTTTACAAGCAAACTATTCTATGACCCGAATTGAGGTGGATCAACATAACATGGAGCTTATTGAGCTCTATTGGGGGTAATAAATTACTTCTTCCCCAATTCTTCAAAAGATGAATACTACCATGAGAAGTGTGAGACCAGGGGTAAAACAATATTTTACAAGATAAATGACTTAGAAATCGTGACACAGTCAGACTAATTAACTTTGGGGATAAAACAATACTACTAAAGGTGAGTACATACAAGGTAGGCTAAGGCGATTTGGGTGTAACAATTGGTTTAAGGGTGACAATGCTCTTCATTAGTAGTCTGGCTTAACCAAAAAATTTTGAGAACCATGAAAAAGGATAGGCTCGGAGGGTTGTACTAGGGGTATCCTGCACTAAAAATGAGTGCATGGCAAGGGTGTAGGATAGTTATATGATCGGTGTGACCATCATAACAATTATAGATTTAAAACATGGGTTAATCCTAATGCCTCTTATCAAGCAAATCCTAATACTCACTATGCAGTCTCGGGATGCATCACAAAAACAAGTTCTAGAAATTAATATACTACCGGTACACTCATATAATTTCAAACCGATCTCAATGTTCCAGAAAAGGTGACTAAGATCATACGTACACATCCGTAACAACGGAATAGACACATATGTCTGCATTCGAACCTTAACTCGAAATTTCCAAGGTAGAATCATCTGTGTTATCAATAATTGGGATACCTCAATTCTATAGACTAAAGCGAACCTCTAACATTTTTAGGGTGGAATTCGTGAGGGGTTTTTTGTGCTAGTCCATATAAATTCTCTTCTCATCAGGAACAGTTGATTCAGCATCTGATCCTAATAATTCACTCGATGCATCTATTCGTACTGTTACCATGTGTCTCATTGTTAAACAAAACATACGATTTACAAATAGTATGTTCTAAACCAACCTTTTTATGCATGTATCAACTATACCCATTCACATTTAAGACAAAGCAAATGGAAAAAAGAAAGAATACAGTTCTAAGGCTTATGTTTCCCCCCCTACACTTAATTAACACACACCCCAATTTCTATAAAGGGTACCACATAAAAACAAAATAAAGGGAAAAGAAAAAGTAAAAGAAACTAGTACTCCTCTAGTTTTACTCAATAATAGGGGGAAGATGAAACATGCGATTACGTTAAATGCTTCCTCAAGAGTCAATCAATAAAACTTTCTAAGAACTCAAGCTGTTGCTCTCGTCTAAATATAACCTGTAATCATATGACAAAGTTCTCTATCTCTTCGACCACAGCTATAAAATCGCAGATAGATAAATACACAACATAGAATTAGGGTTTCGACTCTATGAAAGCAGAGTAATAGATAGATGAGAGTATGATATAATTGTGTGGGGATGCAGTTTACAAATAATTACAAATTTTAAATATTGCACATTTTATTTTTCAGAAATACTTGAAATTTTTTGAATTTTCACATAGCTGGAGGCGCGACGCCATCAAGAATAATCCTGACGCAGTCTCTAGCGTCTGTGAAAATTCTTCTTTGTTTTTAATGAGAATTTCCTACACAACTCAAGTTTGATAAGATCAATCTAAAAAAAGTACTGCATAAAAACCTAGAATTAATCATAACCATCATAGGACTCAAAACTAACATGAATTAATCTAAACAATTTATTTTATATGTTTGAATTTGGTTCTTAAAAACCGGATATTTCCCCTACACTTATTTTGTTGCAAAATACCTTTGATTGCAAATAAGACGAAGTTACAAACAAACATAACATGATCACAAAGTAATTCAATCATAATAAAACAAACAATAAAGAGTTAAAACACAAGACACTCCTAATATGCGATAAAATAAATATTGGGTTGCCTCCCAAAAAGCGCTTTTCTTTATTTACGAGTCTTGTAGCTAGACTCGAAGTATCGCACCGACCTTGAGACGTGCTTCCTTCAACGTCCATGAACTTCCAGTCACATATTCGGGTCCAAGCTCTAATCATTCCTTATAAAATCCTAATATTTTTCTCATTACATACTCTACTCCTCTCCATTTGTCTTAACCTAGAGGTAGACAAAATTTTGTGTGTCTTTTTCTTCTAAGGTCCGACAGTTGAGAATTTATCTTTCTACTTATGGGGCATCTTATAGGCACTTCATCGGTCCCGTTAATGAATCTTACAACCACCTTTGGTGGGTCGTAAGTCGCATTGGTTGGATACTTCACACAAAAGGATTTCCCTAGTACACATGTGACAAGAGAGAACCTAGGGGTCAATAATTGAACTATAACCTCAACAATCATGATTTTCTAATATATAGATGAAGTTTCTTAAGAAGACATGCATTCCATAGATGAGGGGCCGTCCTTGAAATGCTAACTCCCTCTAATCGAGTTTTCGATAAGGGGGGGTTCAAATTTTTTTTCTCATGATCCCAATTATACATCATCCGAGTCATGATATTTCAGATGGGAGTTATGAGCATATGTAAGCTTTTTCCATACCGCACATGCCCAATGTTTGCATGATATCTTGGTTGGGGGAATGCAAGGATTGGGGGGGGGGGGGGGGTGGGGGGGGGGGGATGGTTGGGGCGGAAGGGATCATGAGGCATTATTCTACTATCGACATGGTATCTAGTCTTATGCGTTCTATTTATCATGATACAATCAATTCTAGCTACAGAGTGCGGTGAATACTAGATCAGATAAATATGGAGCGAATGAGAGCGTCTTACATGTTCATCTACTTCGGGGTTTCTCCTCATGGAATCATCGTACTTCTTCTCTCTCTATTCCAATAAACATTACGTCTACATAAGGCGCATATCAGATTTTCTGCGAATAAGCACGTTTGCCTAAGAGCTTCGCAGGACACAAGAGTGTAGGTGATAGCTGCTACCGGGTAGGGGGGGGGGTCCAGGACTACGTATCGAAACTCTTTGTGTGTGGCAATGTTTCAGAGCTGAGATTGATGATTGGGTGAGAAACCGAACCCGAGCGATTCGAAGAATGAATTGAGTTTGAGGACTTTTTTAGTGATAAATGAAACTGATGGATTAGGTGGCGTGGAAGGGTTGACATCGATATTTTCCAGGCTGACCTTCTCTTCTTCTTCATTCTCTTTAGTTTTGTCGTCATGGGAGTCGCTTTGTTGCTTGGGATGGATCGTGATGGAATTGATCGAATAATGGACATGGGTTGAGCATTGCGGGTCCATTGTTGGGTAAGAACGAGCAGACAAAACTAGAGAAGTACTCAGTTTCAGGTTCTTAACCGTATCGCTAGGTAGTGCTCCTGCTATTCGATCGGTGATGGCCTTCAACACTGTGTCAATTTTGTTGGTCATCTCATTCTGCTGTTGTTTGAAATCAGCTTTAAACTGGGACAGTCTAGTGTCTTGAGATGCCATGAAGTTAGATACCAATCCTTCTAGATATGATTGACTGTTAAAGCCTTGAGGACGGTTGTTGAAGGAATGGTTCAGGATTAAACCTTTGGGTTGGAACCGCGGTTAGGTGGGGTTTGAAAATTTATTTGGATTTTGGGTGTCTCCGACCTAAGGTTAGGGTGAATTTTCCATGACGGATTATAGGTTGTCACCAAAGTTGTTTTGGTCGGGCTTGAAAGTATACCACTTATCTCCCGATTCTTCGGTACGTGAGGATGCATATTCAATGAAGCTTGTTCAGGGACACTTCCATGCAAACAGTGACGTGTCGTTTAGGGACCCTTGGCAAATTTATTTTATTAAAAAAAACGATCTCACATGTAGGGTAGTGAGCTTAATCATCATTCTGGTAATGTAGTCGAAGCAAGATGAGCTTCCTCAAGCGTTGAGAATTGATTTCGAGCTCCATTAGACTGCAGCGATACCGTCATCGATTCTCGAGTCCATCTGTAATAGGCAGGTAGTGCAAAAAAAGCGTTTGCGCTTGACCGGCTTAAAGCGAAATCCTTGGTCGTTTCAACTTTCGTTGTCATAGAGGGGGGGGGGCGGGGGGGGGGGGGGGGGGGGAGGTCCTCTAATAAGTCGTGAGCTCTGCTCTGAAGACCCAGGATTCTTTGGCGTTTCTGTCACGAAGCTTACCACCGGCCGATTGGTCAATGGTTCATCTTGTGACGGGATTGACATGGTCATAAAAAATTTAGACTTGGAGCTAAAGGTCGATGCCATGATGAGGGACTTTTTGTAGTAAGTGCCATTGAAAGGAAAGTCCTGCTTGCAGTAAGTATACGATGATGCTAATCTCAGTTACTATTAAAGCATCTTCTCCATGATGTTGTGAAACAGTCAAGATTAACGTTGAGGAGTTTGCAGGTCCTTCGGAGAAAAGAATTGAGCGAAAGAAACGAGTTTAGTAAGATCCTCCCGATGTGGTGATGGATCTGCTGGAGAGAACGTAAAGCCAATTGCTAAGCTTGATCGCGAGGAGAAAATTGAATTAAACACAGCGCGTTCTTTCCTATTTGACAAGTTCCGCAAGGTCAAGTGATTCACAAGTTTTAGAACAATCCTGAGGTGTTTGATTTGGATCCTCCGGACCGAAGTCCAGTGGAATGAACACAAGGGAGGGGGGGCTGACGGGAGAACCGATGGTGTCAGATCTATAAAAAGGTTACCTACTTTTGACTTCCATACGGGAGCTTCACGTTATCCTGTAGGCCCTCGTGGCTAGGTTGGAGTAGCGATTCTCTAAAAAAGTACGGATTCCTCGATCTCCCATGGAAGTTGACTTGAAAATAGGCTACGAATAAACAGATAACACAAAGAAAATATAGACTACAACAAAGCTAATATACGGAATTAAAGTCTCACTTAAAAAGATTCAAGCGAGTAGAACTAAGTTAAACTAAGATCAAAACCTAACTATTCCCTGGCAACGGCGCCAAAAACTTGATGTGCGGGGTGTGTGAGACTTCACACAAGAAGTTTTACAAACCCTAGGCAGTGGTTTTTTTCATTGCAGTGTACCTAATCGTTGCCAGAGTAGGTATAGGCAAGACTCAGGTTGTTATCATTCTCTGGGGAATAGGTTTGGGAATGCTTGATCAAACTGGTCTAACATAATTCAAGGGTTGAGAGAAATGATTTTTGTGTTTTTATATTTTAGAAAGAGAGTATAACATCTCACTGAATCGTTTGAGAGTGCTAGAGGATTTGTGTTTTTTAACTAATAACTAAACTAATTACTAATCTAACTAAGGTGATAACTTTATGATAATTAAATTGTATTTACTTAATCATGCATTACTAATCCAATTGCTTCTCCTAATCATGTTGCCTTGTGCACAGAGCATTGTGTATGATGTTTGTGTAACAATATCTATGTCAAGAACGGATTTACAAGAACTCCGCCGCCATTAATATTCTGTTCAGGTAATGCAACGTAAAGGTAGCATGAAGACTATTACAAGCCCCTAAGAGTGATATTAAATGCTGTGAGGTTTGTGATATAAAAGAGACTCAACCATATTAGGGGGCAAGGTAGTATGAAGACTGTTACCCGATGGTATCTGATGACATCAAATAACATATATTTTATAGCATCATTTATCCCACGATATTAACCCGTTTTGTATAGTTATTGCAAAGAATTGTTACTTAATATTGATATATTGCACAATTGCAGTAATTATGGACACATGGTGAAACATAGCAAATGCTGCGCAATTTCTAAAGAGGCTTTTTTAAAACATGAAGATCTTTTTTGTGATTACTACATACTGAAGACCCAATAGGCCGTACCCATCAAGAAGGATACGCGTATCTGTTCCTACACTTCATCCAAATACCACAAAAGATTAAAGAGCAATACGCCGTATCCAGAGGACTCAATACGCCGTATTCAAGATATAGAATCAATATAATATTCTGGGAAGATATCAAACGTGGTCCCTACACACTAACACACTCCCCAATACAACCATTATCTAACCCATTGGATACATTCGTATGAACGGAATTCCAGACATTATAAAGCAAAAAACTCAAAAATGAGTTTAACACAGCTAAATCATATTCTCAGGGGGGTGCCGGGGGGGGGGCGTTACCTGAAAAGTCAATTTTAGAGGAGAAAAAGAGTTGAGACAAAGGGTCCGAGCAAACTATTCAATCCATAGGAACATCGTGGTAATTCATATACTTTAGTCATCGTTTCGTGAGTTTTTTGGTATCGATTCGATAACTTACGGTTATTTTACCGTGGTAAATTATTGACTCTTGTGTTTATTATGACGTTTGAAGGCGTAAATACCTGTCGGGGTATTAGCCATTATTATTAAGATCTAAATGTTGGTATTTGTTTATATCGATTTCTGATTTATCGTTGACAGCTTGTTTATGTTTATCATTTATACTTTTTTATGCGCTTTTATATGAGGTCATGTCATTAAACTGGATCTACTAATGTAGCCAAGCAGATCTAGAGTCCGGGACAAGCTCTCCATATAAGTAATTTATACACTGTCAGAACACACATAGTTACACAAATATTGTCTTCTAAGTCTGTGTCTATGTATATTTGCTTCGGGCTTAGACTATTAATTGATATTTTGCAATGGTTTATTGATTCGTGTTTAACTATGCAGGTGACCTAGACACACAACAATAACGTTCCTGATTCCATTGATAGTTTGGGACAAGTGGACTACTAGTTTATAGATAGGCCATTAGAGCGTAGTGGGGTAAAGTCTCTATAGCAAGGGTTTAACAAGATCACAAAAAACATTGCTTTAAATACCCATAATATAGATTATAATCAGCAATATAAGGATGTTTATTCGGATGCTTAACACACAAGACTAGAATTAACGTGTTTAACTCTTAGGATGATGTAACGCCTAAGTCTTAAGAATGATATACACCTCGAGAGAAGAAATCATATGCACTAAATAAACAAACAACTTCTAATACGTATTAATAATGGTTAATTACAATTTTTCTTATATAAGAGGTTTCGAACCGCTTGTTTTTATCTTTTGTTACATAGCTTGCTTTGGGTAACAGTTTCCTAGCGATTGATTGTAGTTCGACCAACCAAACGCGTGCCAGTCTCTCAGCGCTAAACCCCTCCATTTTCAATTAGAATTAGGATTAGAACTCACATAGGTTTAACATAGGATTAGAATAGAATTAACATAGATTAGATAACCAAGATATTAATTAAATTGATCGATTTAACCTCGCTCTCAGTGATCGACACCCTACTTATCACAAAACTACTACCGATCGGGTACACTGCCCGTTAAAGTGTTGTTTTTGGTTGAGTCGGCAAAATATAAATTTAAAACTTAAATCATATAAAAAAAACCCTACACTACAACACATCAAGTTTTTGTCGCCGTTGCCGGGAGTAAAATTAATCTTGATTTTTATTTTGATAGTTTGGTTTTTAAACATAGATTAGATCCAAAACCCTTAAGGATTATGTAATTAGATTAGTGTATATTCTGTATAATCTGTATATTTTGTAATATTTGTCTTTAATATGTTTTCAGTTATATATTTTGTGTGTTTAATTGTTTGCGTATTTAATTGTTTTTCTTGAATACACTGTTCTGGTCGACAGTTAAATATGGCGTATCCTATCCCACTGAATATGGCATATCCAGTTCTCTGTCCAATACAACGTATTCATCCCAATAGATTAATACGGCGTATCCACTTTCATTGGATACGGTGTATCGATCTTCTGATAAAATTCTTTTCCATTCTCGAATTTTAAGCCCAAATTTTTTATATACCGGTTCTCCGCTGGTTCTACTGATAATTTTATTGATATTTTCAGTAAGAATGTACTAATGGGTTATCAAAACGAGAGTTTCAGAAATTAAGAAGTAAAGGGTCGAAGATATTTCGCTCACTTGCAACACATGAGTTGAAATTTCAGCATGGACGTCCTCCGATGAAGCCGGGATGGATAATGATTTATTCACATATAAAGTTGATGTTGCTAACATCCCATGTAACTCTGTAATGGAGGATGAAACTGATGATGATATGGGTTTGATCCGTCTGATGTTGCATTTATTGAATGGTTAAGATAAAAAAAATTCAACTACAAGACGATGGATCAATATACTATGAAAGCATTATGGATTTATTGGATCAGAGGATATGATGAAGTTGAGCTTACTGATGAGGAATCTTTCGATGATGAAGATGAAATTGCTGAAGTGTTTAGAATCGACACTAATATATTTGACTATGAGACACCTATTTGTTCAGCATTCAACAAATTTAATTATCTTCTCAAGGTAGATCCGAACCTACTTATAAAGGATATTACGGGGTTTAAGACCTATGATGACTACAAAAATGACTGGATCTACGAATGGAATAAGGACGTACCATGGGTTGATGAGAAACCATGGACTAACACTGGAGTTTGGACAGAGTCGAAACCAGTCAAACATACTTGCGAGCCTTTCAACTATAAAACTGGGTGTTCGGAATGACCAACATATAGTTGGAAAGAAGATGGTTATTGTAATGGAGGAAATTTACCTAGAACTTACATTATTGAAAACCAACTCCATTATCAGGATTACGAGTGGTACGAAACTTTAGATGATTGTAAACTTAAAGAAGAAGCCTTAAGAAACAAAGCTATCATGGATGGAGTTATCAACAATAATGAGTCATGCTGCGAGCTCAAGAGAAAATGGAACATATATACAAACTATGATGATGCTTATGAAATTAATCATGAAGATAACAGGAATAAAGAATTATGTGAAATTCATGAGCCACCGGTGTGCAACATAAGGATATATATGATGATTAAATATTCGTTCAATGATGATGAAGAGTATGTTGCTGTAAAAGAAGATGAATATGATGATCTTATTATGACAAGAAGAGATGCGTGCCAAGCTTACCAAGAAATCTTTAGGATTATGGATGAAGGATGGATGGTGACTAGAGCAACGTGAAAAAAAGAGAAGCTGAAGAAAAGTCTAACTTAAAGACTTCGCTGTAAACAAAAGTGCTTCCCGGGAGACAACCCAGAATGTTATTTAATTTTGTTATCGAGTCTGTCTTCCCAGACTTCAATACGGCGTATCCGCCCCATACCATACGGCGTATTGAATGTCTGGACGTTATCAGTCTTTATTTTTCATGCACTTTAAAAACATTATTGTCAGTTCTGCGAATACGCCGTATTCATCTACTTGATACGCCGTATCCACAGTCTGACCCATATTTAGTTTGTTTTAGTTTAGTTTAAATTAACCGTAGATACCAAGATAGGAATGCACCTGTTTTTCCTATATTTTACACAGGACCTCGTGAAGGAAATATCGACGAATATTGGTGGAGAATTTACAAATATGGAAATCTTAAAGTGTTGGAGTCTTGAAACCTCAAGACGGCTGTTCAACACACGATCTTGCTCATAAACGTAAATTGGAGAATCTACCGAGCAAATATCAGGGGAGTTTCTCATTCTAATTCTTTTTAAATTCCCGTATTTAATGTTTTACATATACAACGAGGACGTTGCATAATTCAAGTGGGGGGATGGAATTAGAATGTTTACTTGTCCTAAATTTTCACAATAAAAGGCTTAAATTATGCTCAAATTTAAAATTTTTCAAGCATACTTTTGTGAAATTACATGTTACATAACCCGCACACAATAACCCTTGATAGATATTATGAGAATTTTGCCTTATCCGTTTCTAAATTTTTACCCAAATTCCATAAAAAAATCCACAAAATATGAGTGTGCTTGTGATGTTGTAGACTTTAGAACTTGGCTTGGTATATCTATTCGAGACCACAATAATGAGTATTATGGATTTAATTGGAGTAACTTGTTTAAATTGGTAAATCTTAGGATTACAACCAAATCGCCTATACATGTTGTTTATTAACTAACTACACCGGTTAGTTAACCTCCAGTTTAAACCCTTCCACTCTCATCTTTAGAGTGATGATCCACTAGAACAACTCGTAGAGCCAATCCTTTAGGAATTTACACCAATTATTTGTTTTGTTACACCCTTACACCTTAACCTACCCTGTTAGATTAAGTTTAATTTACAGTTGCTAGTTGCTTAAAGTGTAAAGTCTGTATTTCCCGAGTCTTGTGTCATTTTCTATCTTTGGTACGGTTGGAAATTTGCACATTGCAAATGGGGAATGTTATACTAGTAGTCAAATGTGATTTTACTACATTCATAATTAATGGTGAATCCGAAGAACGAAGAAATTACCGAAGGAATTATCCGGAATTATTATGATTGTGAAGATGGTGAAACTACACCGAGATTTGAAGTTTAGTTAGTAAAATAAAAATAAAAAAAATATAAAAAAAAATAAATAAGAAAAATTACAAGAAAAAAATGAGAGAGAAAGAAAGTTTGAAGATAATCGTTTCACGAAAGAGCATTACCGAAGGAATTATACGAAGGATCGATTATTCGTTGATACGTCGACAAAAATCAACGATGTAGAGTATTGTACAAAGTGGAAGATATCGCCACTTACCTTGTAGAGTATGTAAAGTTTTAGGATGATTGGGGAGTTGACCGTTTAATAGGGAACCCAACATGTTAGTGTTGTTTTTTGATCTATGATCAATACATTGTAAATAGTTGTGTCTCTGTCATAATAACGGTCAAGAAAATAAGTGTCTAGGAACTTGTACTTTAAGCCTTAATCTATTTTTTTTCTTGATTTTTATTTAACAACAACTTCTTCCCGTCTTCATCCTAATGATTAACCTCTGGTTTTACGCGAATGAGGAGCCATACGAACATGCATGTCTATTCCGGCGTTCCGGCCATGTATGCATGTCTTGTACCTTGTTGGTTTACGACTTTTGGTGAAAGTTAGAAGGTTCCTACCCTATATCATTCTTCATCCTAACCGTTGGTTAAATTCGAATGGGGATGTGATCGAACACTCATGTCTATCCCGGCGTTTCGGGTGTGTATGTGTGCTTCAGCTGCCTTGTTGGAGTGGTACTTCTGGTGAAAGATTGTAGAATGATCAAACCGTACGCCTTTCCATACAAAAACCCATATTTACCTTTATAAACTTGTTACTCCTTGGCTTTAGTGGTGGAGATGTATATCCTTGCCAAGCTTATGATAGAATACTCGTCATGACCGAGCAATTAAGCGAATTAGTTACATGTTACCACATAGATTAGTTGAGTGATTTGAGTGTTTTCATCTTCCTATTTCGTGAGGTGTTTGGTTGTGTACTTGTAATAGATCGAATAAATGCTTTAACGGAAAATATCCTTAGGGATACATTTTTGTAAACTTCTAAAGGCTACTTGAGGACAAGTAAGATTCAAGTGGGGGGATATTTGATGACATAAATAACATCTATTTTATAGCATCGTTTATCCCACGATATTAACCAATTTTGTATAGTTATTGCAAAGAATTGTTACTTAATCGTTTATATTTTAGAATTACAGTAATTATGGAGTAATTGGTAAGTACATAGCAAAATGCGAGGCATAGATCAGGAGCATAAATGAAGATATTTTAAAGATTACTATTCTGAAGACCAATACGCCGTATCCATCAAGAAGATACGGCGTATCCGTGCCTGCACTCACCAAAGACCACAGAAGATTAAAGAGCAATACGCCGTATCCAGAGGACTCAATACGCCGTATTCAAGATATGGAATCAATATAATATTCTGGAAGATATCAAACGTGGTCCCTACTCCAAGAAATCCCTAATACGCCGTATCCAACCCATTGGATACGCTGTATTGAACCGACTTCCAGACATTATAAATAGAAAACTCAAAAATGAGTTTTAAGTGTGCTAAATCATATTCTCGATACCTAAACCACAAAAGTTGATTTTTAGAGGACAAAAAGAGCAGAAGAGGTCGAGCAACGTATTCAATTCCATAGGAGATATCGTGTAATTCCATATACCTTAGTAATCGTTCAGTTTTTGGTATCATTCGTTAACTCCATTTACCTTGGCTAAATTATTACTCTTGTATTTATTATGACGTTTGAAGGCTAATACCTTCGGTAGTAGCCATAATTAATGATAATTTAAATGGTTTTGTATTTGTTTATAATCAGATTCTTGATTTATCGGTGTAATGCTTGTTTATTTTATCAAATTATACTTGTTTACGCGCTTTTATGCGACCATGTCATTCAATCTATATCTGGCGTAAGGTGGGACAAGCGGATCTAGAGTCCGGGATAGCTCTCCATATAGTAATTTATACACCTAGAATAATAGTTACACAAATATTGTCCTTTTAAGTCTGTGTCTAGGATACGCTTCGGGCTTAACTAGTTAATTGGATATTGTCAATGGTTTATTGATCGTGTTGACTAGCAGGTGACCTAGATAATTCAACAAATAACGTTCTGATTCCATTAGATAGTTGGACAAGTGGACTACTAGTGTATAGATTGCCATTAAGCGGTAAGTGGGTAAAGTCTCTATGAGTTAGGGTTTAACAAGATCACCATTGCTTTAATCTATAAGATAGATTATAATCAGCAAATAAGGATGCTTTATGTGGATGCTTTAATTGTGACATAATTAACTTGTCTAGGTCTTAGGATGATGTAACGCCTAAGTCTTAAGAATGATATGCCACATCGAGAGAAGAAATCATTGCACTAAATAAACAAACTAACGTTCTAATCGGATTAATAACGCTTAATACAGTTTTCTTATATAAGGTTCGACCGCTCTTTTATCTTTTGTTAATTAGCTTGCGTGGATAACAATTTCTTGAATTGATTGTAGTCACCAACCAAACCGTGTCAGTCTCTCAGGCAGAAAACCCCCTTTTCCATTAGAATTAGGATTTAGACTGACATAGGTTTAACATAGGATTAGAATAAAATTAACATAGATTAGATAACCAAGATATTAATTAAATTGATAGATTTAACCTCGCTCTCAGTGATCGACACTTTACTTTCTACGAAACTACTATCGATCGGGTACACTGCTCGTTAAAGTGTTGTTTTTGGTTGAGTTGGCAAAATATAAATTTAAAACTTGAATCATATAAAAAACAACCCTACACTACAACACATCAAGTTTTTGGCGTCGTTGCCGAGGAGTGAAAATTAATCTTGATTTTTATTTTGATATTTTGGTTTTTAACATTAGATTAGATCTAACCTTTAGGATTAGCGTAAATTAGATTAGTTTATTATTCTGGTTGTTTATTTATTTTGTTTGTGTAATACGGCGTATTCAGTTCACTGAACACGGCGTATTTGTTATTTAATAGTTTCTCTAGAAAGACTATTTCAAGATGGATGATCCTAGCATGACCATGGAAGAATATATCAAGTTTGAAGAAGAAAAAGCTCATAAACATGGGAAAACTTTTAACTGGTAAACCGCTACATATGGAAAGATTAGGGTTGATGACGATCTTCGTGAACTTAACACTTTGGAAGCTGAATTCCCAGCTATAGTCATTAACGATGCCTTTGCACCGCAGGATACGTTTCAATGCAAATCTCAGGTAAGTACTCCTATTAACGATGAATTCGACTTTAGAATATCATTTGACAAATCCGACGATAAGGATTATACAATAGTTTATGACACAAACTCTTTTTTTATAAAATGATTTCTGTCAACAATTTGAAAACGGATTCGGAAAACGATTATGAAAAAGTCATGCCTTCAATTCCATCATCTCTTAACAACGATGAAATCGACTTTAGAAGATCATTTGACGAATCCGACGATGAAGATTGCAAGATAATTTTGGACAAAAATTCATTTTCTTACAAAATAATTTCTGTCAATGATTTAAAAACGGATTCGGAAAATGATGATGATAAAGTCAATATGCCTTTGTTTTTCCATCACCCAAGCCTATTGGCAGTATTTTGATAGTGTAAGACTTCTTTAAAGATTTTCGAGAATGAAATTTTCATCCATTGTTTACAATGAGCTCATACGTCCCAAATCAGATTTTATTAACTGAACCGATTTCAAACCCTCAATATATCGATGAATTTAATTTAAAAGATGAAATATCATTGTCCGAATATGATGAAGAGGAACAAAATGTTTTAAACTTTAATGATCTATTTCCTTTTAATGTAATTTATCCCGATGAATTAAAAACGAATACGGACAATGATAATGATAAAGTCGATATTGAACACTCTTCGAGGAATTTATTTGTCAAACTGTTACCTAATGTAATAAATACCAATGTTGGTGCCTATGCACATGGGTCAAATAAGCTTTTGAAAACAAGTCATGATACATCTAATAAATTTTTCCAAACTAAAACTTTTATCAAGGAATTAAATTTTAATATCATGACTTGGAATCATCTTAACAAAGGGATGTCATTCATTTTCCTAATCAGAATTTTTTTTTTTGTATTGCCATTGGCATCCCGTTCGACCTAAATTGTTGTTATAAGGTGGATTAAATTGGTGCAATTCCTAACTTAAAGACTTTTTGTATACAAAAGTGCTTGCCGGGATACAACCCGTAAATGGTATTTCCAATTGTTATCTAGTCTTTTCTTCCAGACTTCAATACGTAACCCCCCCGTATCCCCCATAACCATACGGCGTACTGAATGTCTGGACGTTATCAGTCTTTATTTTTCATGCACTATAAAAACATTATTGTCAGTTCTGCGAATACACCATATTCATCTACTTGATACGCCGTATCCACAGTCTGACCCGTATTTAGTTTGTTTTAGTTTAGTTTAAATTAACCGTAGATACCAAGATAGGAATGCACCTGTTTTTCCTATATTTTACACAGGACCTCGTGAAGGAAATATCGATGAATATTGGTGGAGAATTTACAAATCTGGAAATCTTGAAGTGTTGGAGTCTTGAAACCTCAGATGGCTTTTTCAACACACATCTTGCTTATAACGTATAAAATAAATTAAATGAGAATCTACCGAGCAAAAATCAGGGAGAGTTCTCATTCTAATTCATTTAATTCTATGTATTTAATGTTTTACATATCAACAGGACCGTTTGTATAATTCAAGTAGGGGGATGGAATTAGAATGTTTACTTGTCCTAAATTTTCACAATAAAAGGCTTAAATTATGCTCAAATTTAAAAATTTTCAAGCATACTTTTGTGAAATTACATGTTACATAACCCGCACACAATAACCCTTGATAGATATTGTGAGGATTTAACCTTTTCGTTTCTAAATGTTTACCCAAATTCCACAAAATATGAGTGTGCCGGTGATGTTGTAGACTTTAGAACTTGGCTTGGTATATCTATTCGAGACCACAATAATGAGTATTATGGATTTAATTGGAGTAACTTGTTTAAATTGGTAAATCTTAGGATTACAACCAAATCGCCTATACATGTTGTTTATTAACTAACTACACCGGTTAGTTAACCTCTAGTTTAAACCCTTCCACTCTCATCTTTAGAGTGATGATCCACTAGAACAACCCGTAGAGCCAATCCTTTAGGAATTTACACAAATTATTTGTTTCGTTACACCCTTACACCTTAACCTACCCTGTTAGATTAAGTTTAATTTACAGTTGCTAGTTGCTTAAAGTGTAAAGTTTGTATTTCTCGAGTCTTGTGTCATTTTCTATCTTTGGTGGCGTTGGAAATTTGCACGTTAATTTTACACATATTTTTTTGCAAAGGGAATGTATATTAGTAGTCAAAACTCATGTGATTTTACTACATTCACAAATAACGGTGAATCCAAAGATCAAAGAAATTATCGAAGGAATTATCCGGAATTATTATGATCGTGAAGATGGTGAAACTACACCGAGATTTGAAGTTTAGTTAGTAAAAAAAGAAAAATTGCAAGAAAAAATGAGAAAGAAAGAAAGTTTGAAGATAAATGTTTCACGAAAGAGCATTACCGAAGGAATTATACAAATGATCGATTATTAGTTGATACGTCGATAAAAATCAATGATGTAGAGTATTGTACAAAGTGGAAGATATCGCCACTTACCTTGTAGAGTATGTAAAGTTTTGGGATGATTGGGAAGTTGACCGTTATGGGAACACCAACTTAGGTTTTTTGTTTTTTGAGCTATGAACAAGACAATGTAAATATGTTGCATCTCTTTCATAAAAAGGTCTGGAAATAAGTGTCTACGCAACTTTACTTAAGCCTTAATCTATTTGTTTCTCGATTTTATATTTATAAACAACAATTTTGCATCCACACACTTAAATGGCCTAATGATTAACCATGGGTTTTACACGAATGAGGATGTGATCGAGCATGCATGTCTATTCTGTCGTTACGGCTATGTATGCATGTCTCAGCTGCCTTGTTGGTTTACGACTTTTGGTGAAAGTTAAAAGGTTCCTACCCTATATCATTCTTCATTCTAACCGTTGGTTAAACTTGAATAGGGATGTGATCAAACACTCATGTCTATCCTGGCGTTCCGGGTGTGTATGTGTGCTTCAGCTGCCTTGTTGGAGTGGTACTTCTAGTGAAAGATTGTAGAATGATCAAACCGTATGCCTTTCCATACAAAAACCCATACTTACCTTTATAAACTTGTTACTCCTTGGCTTTAGTGGTAGAGATGTGTATCCTTATCAAGCTTATGATAGAATACTCGTCATGACCGAGCAATTGAGCGAATTAGTTACATGTTACCACATAGATTAGTTGACTGATTTAAGTGTTTTCATCTTCCTATTTCGTGGTTGTGTTTGGTTGTGTACTTGTAATAGATCGAATAAATGCTTTAACGAAAAATATCCTTAGGGATACATTTTTGTAAACTTCTAAAGGCTACTTGAGGACAAGTAGGATTCAAGTGGGGGGATATTTGAGGACATCAAATAACATTTATTTTATAGCATCGTTTATCCCACGATATTAACCCATTTTTTATAGTTATTGCAAAGAATTGTTACTTAATCGTTTATATTTGAGAATTGCAGTAATTATGGAGTATTTGGTAAAGCATAGCAAAAGGCGCGCATTCTAAAGCTTAAATGAAGATATTTTGAAGATTACTGTTCTGAAGACCAATATGCTGTATCCATCAAGAAGATACGACGTATCCGTGCCTACACTTACCAAAGACCATAGAAGATTAAAGATCAATACGCCGTATCCAGAGGACTCAATACGCCGTATTCAAGATATGGAATCAATATAATATTCTGGAAGATATCAAACGTGGTCCCTACTCCAAGAAATCCCCAATACGCCGTATCCAACCCATTGGATACGCCGTATTGAACCAAATTCCAGACATTATAAATAGAAAACTCAAAAACGAGTTTCAAGTGTGCTAAATCATATTCTCGATACCTAAACCATAAAAGTTGATTTTCAGAGGAGAAAAAAAGCAGAAGAGGTCGAGCAACGTATTCAATTCCATAGGAGATATCGTGTAATTCCATATACTTTAGTGATCGTTTAGTTTTTGGTATCATTCGTTAACTCAGTTAGTTTACCTTGGCTAAATTATTACTCTTGTATTTATTATGACGTTTGAAGGCTAATACCTCCGGGTATTAGCCATTATTATGAAGATCTGAATGTTTGGTATTTGTTTATATCGATTTCTTGATTTATCGTTGTTTCTTTTTTGAATGTTTTAACAATTTATACTTGTTTACGCGCATTTTTTATGCGACCTATCATCAACTGGATTTAGCTAAGTGGACCAAGCGAATCTAAGTCCGGATAACTCTCCTATAGTAATTTATACACCTAGATAATAGTTACATAAATATTGTCCCTTCTAATTCTATGTTCTAGGATATGTCTTCATGCCTTAACTAGTAAAAAGGAAATTTCCAATATTTTAATGATCGTGTTGACTAGCAGGTGACCTAGATAATTCAACAAATAACGTTCTGATTCCATTGGATAGTTGGACAAGTGGACTACTAGTGTATAGATTGCCATTAAGCGGTAAGTGGGTAAAGTCTCTATGAGCTAGGGTTTAACAAGATCACCATTTCTTTAATCCCTAAGATAGATTATAATCAGCAAATAAGTATTGCATTCTAATGCGGATGCTTTAATTGTGACAAAATTAATGTCTAGTCTTATGATGATGTAACGCCTAAGTCCTTAAGAATGGATATGCCAACCTCCAGAGAGAAAGAAATCATTGCACTTAATAAACAAACCAACATTCTAATCGGATTAATAATGGTTAATATAGTTTTCTTATATTTGGTTCGATCTCTCTTTTATCTTTTGTTAATTAGCTTACGTGGGTAACAGTTTCTTGAATTGATTATAGTCACCAACCAAACTGTGCCAGTCTCTCAAGCTAAAAACCCCCCTTTTCCATTAGAATTAGGATTTAGACTGACATAGGTTTAACATAGGATAGAATTAACATAGATTAGATAACCAAGATATTAATTAAATTGATATATTTAACCTCGCTCTCAGTGATCGACACCCTACTTACCACAAAACTACTACCGATCGGGTACACTGCCCGTTAAAGTGTTGTTTTTGGTTGAGTCGGCAAAATATAAATTTAAAACTTGAATCATATAAAAAAACATCCCATACACTACAACACATCAACGGTAAGGTTATAGGTAAAGGTATTAAGAAGAAAGGATTATACGTGATGAAATTAGGAAATAAGCCGAAAGACAAAATTTGTCTTGCAACAATTAATGAAAACTCCACGTTGTCGCATAGGAGATTAGGGAACGCCAATATGCGTCTCATTCAATTGTTAACATCTAAGGAATTAGTTAGAAACTTACCTAAGCTTAAGTTTGATCAACATTTCTGTGATGCTTGCAAAATTGGAAAACAAGCTCACGCTAGTCACAAAGCTAAGAATATAGTCTTAACGACTAGATGCCTAGAACTTCTCCATATGGATCTCTTTGGCCCTTCTGCTGTACGGAGTTACGGAGGAAACCTCTACACCTTAGTCATAGTAGATGACTACTCTATGTATACTTGGACAAGATTTCTTAAGAATAAAACCGAGGCTTTCGAGCAATTTGAAATCTTTAGTAAGAAAATACAAATCAATTAGGATGCTCAATAGTGTCAAGTAGGATGGACCACCGGTAGAGAATTTGATAATGAAGTGCAATTTGGAGAGTTTTGTAATACCAATGGTATTACACATAACTTCTCGGCTCCACACACTCCACAATCAAATGGCGTGGTAGAAAGGAAAAATAAGACACTACAAGAAATAAGTAGAACCATGTTGAATGAACAACCATTACCATAAAAGTTTTGGTGTAACGCCGTAGATACTTCAACATACATCGTCAACCGAATCCTAATTAGAGCCATCTTAGGAAAAACACTTTATGAACTCTTGAGAGGTAGGAAACCTACTATTGATTATTTTAGAGTGTTTGGAAGCAAGTTCTTAATTTTAAACACCAAAGACTACCTCACTAAGTTTGACCCAAAGTCATACGAAGGTGTCTTTTTAGGTTACTCCCAAAATAGTAAAGCCTACATCATCCTTAATAAACATACAATGAAAATTGAAGAATCACTGACATTTGATTAAACTCCTCCACCCTCTAAGATATCACCCTTGGTGGATGATAACTTAGATGAAGAAGAAGCAATTAAGGTTACCGAAAAGAAAAACCTAGAAAATGACATTGAGGATGAAACTTTAGAAATTGATGAAGTAGTACATATTAAGGAATCTAAGGACCATCCATTAGAAAATGTCATAGGAAACCTTAACCAAAGAACTCTTAGGTCATAAGCCCAAAACCAAAGTAACTTCTTTTGTTTTATATCAACTATAGAACCTAAGAATGTGAATGAAGCCTTAACGGATGAAAGTTGGATAATCGCTATGCAAGAAGAATTAAATCAATTCGTTGCAAAATGAATTGTTTCGAGTTATATCCCACAACCTAAGAATATGAAAATTATAGGAACTAAGTGGGTGTTTAGAAATAAGTTAGACGATAACGGTGTCGTTTCTCAAAATAAGGCTAGGTTAGTCGCCCAAGGATATAATCAACAATAGGGCATCAATTTTGATGAAACTTATGCCCCAGTTGCTAGACTAGAGTCTATTAGAATACTATTAGCTTATGCTTGTGCTTTAGATTTTAAGCTATTCTAAATGGATGTAAAAGGTGCATTCCTGAACAGTTTTATCAATAAGGAGGTATACGTGACACAACCTACATGATTCATTGACTTTGAAAAACCGGATCATGTTTATAAACTAAAGAAAGCTTTATATGGTCTTAAACAAGCACCCAAAGCTTGTATGAGATTAAAATCTTTTTCTTATAAACATGGATTACAAAATGGGAATGCTATGATAACAACTTTTTAACTAGGAAGAAAAGTTCAAATCTCATCATCAGTCAAATATTGTCGACTATATTATATTCGTTCGACTTTCAATACATGTTGATGAAATTTTCCAACATCAATCATTCTTTGAGTTTCGAGATGAGCATGATGGGTGAACTTAACTTCTTCCTTGGATTACAAAAAACAAATGAAAGATGGAATTTTCTTTAATCAATCTAAATATATTAAAGAAATGCTTAAGAAATTTGGGTTAAAAGATTCTAAACCAATGAAAACCCCTATGTCCTCTGATACTAAACTCACAAAAGACAAAGAGTGTGAGTCAATAGATAGTACCAAGTATCGAGGCATGATAGGTAGTTTACTCTACCTAACGGCAAGTAAGCCCGATATTATGTTTAGTGTCTGCCTTTGTGCACGCCTCCTAGAGGATCCCAAAACCTCTCATCTTGAAGTGGTTAAGGGTATCTTTCGATACATTAAAGGCACTACGCACTTAGGATTATGGTATCCTAAGGGGACCGACATAAAAATCGTGGTATATGCTGACTCTGATCATGTGGGAAATTATGTGGACAGAATGAGCACTAGCGGTATTTGTACATTCGTGGGATGTTGTTTAACATCTTGGTTCTCGAAGAAACAAACCGCTCTTGCTATATCCACTACAGAAGCCGAATACGTAAGCGCCAGAAAGGCATGTCAACAAGCACTATGGATGAAACAAGCTCTTATCGACTATGACATTCGACTCGACGACGTCCCGATCATGTGCGACAATAAAGGCATGATTGACCTTAGCAAAAACCCGGTGCAACACTCGCGAACTAAACACATCGAAATTCGTCACCACTTTCTTCGTGATAATGTCCAGAAAGGACATATCTCTATCGAAAAAGTGTCGTCCATCGACAATATCGCCGACATTCTCACTAAACCCCTTAAACGTGAATCATTTAACTATCTACATCTTGGTTTAGGAATGATGGAACACATTCCATAAATCGTTCTTCTTTTCTTCTGTCTCGATTCTAGTTCGTGTTCTACTCCATGTCGTGACAACTTAATTACTTCATCCGAAGTACTTTAAGCATTTTTAATTCGTGAAATGAAAATTAAAACATCACTCCTATTGTAAAAATTTTGTCAAAATTTGAGTCAAAAACCATCTGCTCATGGCGGCCCTCATATCTGGGGCGGCCCCTTGATTTAATCTGGCGGCCCCCTAATTGATATGGGACCGCCACTAGAAGACAATTATGTCTATCACCCTTTTTTTGTAAAACACAACAATTGAAGATCAAATCATCAACAATAATCAATCCTAACATCATAAAGATCATCAATTGTAAGTCATTTTACCTATTTTCTTTCAATTTGTGTCTAGGGTTCATGATGAACACAAAATAAAAAATTGGGGATTTTTCTTTTTCTTTTGTTTGTGTGCAATTAGGACTATAATAACACAATGTATGACTAATATGCTTCCCGTAGACATAAGATTTGCATAATTGAATGTGTTTGTCAAAGTTTTTCATTTGCACAAAAACCCTAATTTTCTTTCAAAATCACTCACGTTAGGATCACCATAAAAATTGTTTTAATGCATTGTTAATACACTCTAAAATACTGTTTGTTTGCATACATGCATTGATTAATCTCATAAACAAAATTTGAAGTACATAATTCATATATATTTTTCGACATGTTTGGATGAGCAAAATTAAATTAAGGAGCATTTGGGTTAACTCATAGGTTTTGTTTTTTAGAGTTGAGTTAACCGCAACTTCACATTCGTTGCATATAGGCACAAACAAGGCACACATTCTTACAATATATACATTATGCATTGTTAATACACTCTAAAAACGTTTTTGCATACATGCATAATGATCTCATGAACAAATTTCAAAATACATAACTCATATGTATTTTTTGACATGTTTGGATGAGCAAAATCAAATTAAGGAGCGTTTTGGTTAATTCTTAGGTTTTTATTTCTAAGTCAAGTTAACCGTTACTCCGCATTTGTTACATATAGGCACACACTAGGCACGAGTTCAAAATAACAATACAAGTATAAGATAATAAAATATGACTTTGGTTATTATTATCTAGGTAATAATGCCTCGCAAAACTTCCAAAGATCACCAAAATACCCGTAACTACATTCCCCACTCATATCAAATGAATTTAATCAACCATTACGAAACACCATTGCATGTTGATCCAATTTGTTATTCAAAATAACTTCTTTTCATACACTTTTGAAGAATTTGGTCAAATTCTTTGTATGCTTTATAAGGGCGTGTGTGTTTTTACCGACAAGTGGTCACTTGACGACTTGCGATATAGTGTCCCTATGGATGGTCCATATCAAACTGACCCTCCTTGTCCTGATGAAATCAAAAATTATATTCAAGAGGAACGGGAGGGTCCGATCACTCGTATTCGCCATAAAACCGTTGTTCTTGTCGAGGAAAATGAAATTCTAACTCGTGAAATCGTGTCAACCATGAAACCCTGGGTCAGAATTATTCGGGAAAATGTCTTTTGTCTGGGGGTAACCGGGACCACATTCGTGCATGTCTTTGTTATATGCTCTATTATGTTGCAAGGTCTGAAAAATTCAATCTTGCATATTTCATTGCAAAACGCATGAAGTTCGTCACTAAACAAGCTAGGTTGATACTACCATATTGTATGTTATTGACTCGCTTGTTTAAGTATGTCATGGGTGAAAGTCCTGAGTTATTTAAAGAGTCCTATGTCTTGTACGGTCGTGTCATGTATCCTCTTACTGCTCAACAAGAGCGAAAGACTCGAAAGGATTATGGCACGAAAAAAGGTCGTCAATACACTTCCTCCTCCTCCGCATTTGATCAACCCTCCTCCTCTCATCTCAAAGATGATGATGATGATGAGAATGATGAAGGGACCTCGCGTGCAAGCACACCTTCCCCTACTCGTTTTGTTAATTCATTAACAAATAAGGTTCCTCGAGTCTTTCAAAACCCACCAAACATTGACCCTGACATGGAACCATTTTACACTCGCCAAACCGAAATCATCAACCGTCAAATTCAGTTGCAAGATGAGCATCGTGGTGGTTTAAGGTCAATCGGAAAGGGCTTCAAGAGCTTGTGGAGAAACATGAAGAAGAAGTGAGCAATTTGGAAAATTGCTATAAGGCAATACAATTATATTTACTACTTTATTATCCTTGTTGGTACTTAATATTACCATCTATGCTTAGGTACTTAGACTTATGCTATTTAGTAGTTTGTTAGTATGTAGTATGGCAACATAACTTGCCTTGGATGATCATTCCATTTTATTATCCTAAACCCTTGCTTGCATGCACTTTTATACACTATGGTTCTTTATATGATATTATGCATGACTATCTCATAGTTAATATGCCTATATGGGCTTCTTTAATAGAATTTAGGATAGTTAGTTTTGGGAATTTGATTATTAGAAAGTTTTAGATGATTCGTGATGAACTAGGATTGACTACAAAAGAGAAAATCTGGGAAACTTTTTCTGTATAAGATTTACAAAAATCAGGATAAATAGAACATTTTTGTTTTTCCAGAAAACGACCCCCATAAATAAGGGGCGACCCTTAAATATATCTGGGACCGCAACCTATATATGGGACCTTCACTAGGAGTCACGTAATTTTTACTGTATCTCCTGATTTTCTGTGTAGTTGACTATCCTCTCTTCTAGACATAGCTACACTTCTAGCATTTTGCTAAACCATTTTTGGAATCTCCTTTTTTAATCCTCATGCTTTACCTCTTTAATCCACTCCCTCTAAATTAAATACCCATCCTCACTATTCTTCTTATCATCTTCATCTTCTTCATATCTTTCTTCCATGGCTTCCACTCAAGCTTCCTCCTATAACCCTTCCAAGAAAATCAAACTAACCATCATTCCACCTAGATAACTTTTTGTCAACATCTCTAGTGATGAAGATGCCACTACCACACCTTCTCCCATAACAACATCCTCTTCTCCATCTCCACCTAATGCACCATCAAAAACTCCATCAACCAAAGATACATCATCCACCTTTGGCACTACTTCCTCCTCATTTGAATCAAAACCTCAATCCTCACCTCCTACTTCTAATGACACACCCTCTACTCAACCATCCAATCCTTTTCTTGAAAATCTCATGGATGCACCTCCAAGACCCTCACACCTAATTCTACTCTAAATTCATCCTTCCTTAGATATCTCTCTTTCCATGTCACCAATCACTCATCTTGATCAAATTCTTGACACTCCTTTACCACCTTCACCACAACCACCACCTCAACCACCTCTCATGGGTCACCTTATTTACTTCAACTACTATGACTATCATGGGTCAACTTGTCCTTGTTGCTTTTACAACCGTAATCTTATCTTCTCTCTTAGGGATGAGATGAACTTAATGTTTGCTCACATTGCGTTTCTTCTCAATTCCGCCATTTCCTTACTATCTCCACCTCACCCTTAAAAATTTGGTCATACCACCTTATAACATGTCACCCTAACCTTTTGCTCAAAGCCATCTCCTATGAATCAAGGATCATCTATGATTTATGTAGTATTAACTTTATCTACCTCATGTAGTATGTTTAGAATTTTGTTAAATTAATAAACTAATGTTCCTTACTAGACTTAGCTCTATTTTACTTGCATGTAGTATGTTTCTTGTATTGGTTTCTTAAGTGTTGAATGGAACTACTTTATGGTTGACTTGCATGCATTGCTATATTTCCACTTGTTGAAAATATATTCTTGCACTTTTATTTCTTACCTTGTTTTGTAGAAATAATCCTATAAGATTGATCCCTCGGTGCCCCAAACAAGGGGGAGCATACATCAAGGGGGAGTCTTGGCATTGTCGATTTCTTTCTCTCTACAATTCGACGATCATTCTTTTTTACTTTGACAAAAAGGGGGAGAAATGGATCAAAACTCATTAATAATTTAAAAACTTTATTTTTATATAAAATGAGTTTATATTTGTCATCATCAAAAAGGGGGAGATTGTTAATACAAATAATTTATAAAAACGTTATTTATATTTTTCAAAATCTCGATGTTTTGAAGATAAAAAAATGTAAAACCGTTTACGATAAATATAAACGTTTACAAATTATTAATCGTAAATTTCCATTTTAAATGTAAATCACTTAACATATGTATAAACAAATCATTAAACATGTTTAAGTGATCAAGAAAATAATTTTTCTTAACCTTTACATTTTTACAAAAGTATTTTTACAAAAAATAAATAGATACAAAATACTTTTTAATTAAAAATATGTTTTATTAAAACATATAAATTTGAATTTGGTTTTTCCCCCAAAATAGAACCTTTTATACCAGATAACACCTTTCTCACTAAAAGACAAAAAGGGGAACGTCAGTCTACGGCGGGCCCCTGATAGGCCTGGCGGCGCCCAGATATATTTGGGACCGCCAAGACCACCGTCAGTTACCGTTGGGTTTTTCAGCCTATAAATACTACACTATTCCCAGCTGAATAATAACTCTCTTTGCACGAATTTTTCAGTATTATTTCTCTCTCTAAAAACCTTCTTTCCCTCATTAAATCTCTTGATCACTAACATTGTTTGATCTTGTTTCAAGTGATCTAATCTCTTCCTTCTCCTCTTTATCAAGTGCAAGAGAAGAACATTCGTATTTGCCAAGAAACAAATTGTTATAGTCTAGTGATTTCTTCTTCCTTCTTTTAAGAACCAAGTCTCTATATATTGATTATCTTGTGTGATTGTGTAAGTCAGATAGTATATAAATCCGATAGTGTAGATGTTGTGATTGTGTGTTATTTGTGAAGTGGTAGATTGGTCCTAGCTAAGATTAGGACTCGACATTTAGCTTAGTGTCGGAAAACAACGTAATCGACGTGTAAACAGTTTTCTTCTCCTAAAAGGAGCTTGTTGACATAGTGAAATCTCGAGTCGGGTACTCGGGGAGTGGAGTAGGGCGAAGAGGAGCTTCGTAGCCAAACCACTATAAATCTTGGTGTCTTGGTTTGATTATTCCTTCTCTCATCTCTTTATATTGTTGTGATTCTTACTTATTGTTTGTTTAGCTATAACTAGTAATTAGTTATATTGTTATTTCATATTGTTGGTTGGTTGAACATATACTCGGATCTAATAAATTTTAGAAGTAAATTTTAAAACATAAACGTAACTTGTAAACTATTCAACCCCCCTTCTAGTTTCCACAGATTTTGTATAAACTTATTTTATTTTATAAACTTTATAAAATAAATACTAGATGGTGATTAAACAATATAACAATTATATATGTATAAAAATAATTGAAATGAGAGTATGAGAAGTGATTATAAACCTTGTATGAATGAAAGTAAAAGTAAACACAAATTAAACTAAATTTTCAACCCAAAATCCTTATTTAGAAAACCTTAATTTCCTTGAAAACCCTAGTTTTCATCCTTGTAAAAACCCTTGATTTTATGAAACTCTAGCCTTGAAATACCCTTGATATACCTTAGATATCAACCTTAAACACACTTGTATACTTGTATTGTTTGTAAAAATGAAACTATGAATTATTTTGGAGAGGGTGTTTGAGCCGTAAGCTAGGAAGCAAAAAAGAGAGAATTTTGTTGATTTCTAGTTTGTGAAATGTGTGTGAAAGTCATAGAATATGAACCTTTAAATATTAGAAATATCTAGGGACAACTTCATACAAGATTGGAAGAGTTGGAAGGGGGTGCGGCATGTAAGAAATGGGGATGGGTTTTGGTTTGAATTTTGGTATTAGCTAGATTTGGAAGTCATGTAAGATATGGATAATAAGCACATGGTTTTCTAGAAGAGCTTTTGTGTATTATTTTGTGTTGTTTTATGATAGAACCAGATATTTATATACACATGTAAGAAATTGTATAATTTTTTTAGTATTGGGTATAATTGTAGGTATTTGATTGAGTGTAGATAGGTAGAATGGTTTACTTGTATGCAAAAAGGTTCCAAAGTGCGAAACGTAAACGTTTTACATAACGTATAAAATTAAAATATGAAAAGTTAATTATTATTTTCGTAAAAATAATATAACACTTGCTTGACATAAATTTTTATTTGTTTGATGTCCGTTTATGTTGATTGTTGCTTTTTAGTTTACGCGATTTAACTAAACGATTGAAATTAAAAATAAATGCGTAAAACCCTAAAAATAAATAATTGAAAGATTGAAGTCGTAAAATGACCTGAAATAACAAATTGTTATAGTCTTCCCCCGTTAAAGGAGCTTTGCCCTCAAAGCTTTAAGACGTGGCATTGGATGAAGATGCGCGATTGGTGAAGAGGTGCGGATACTTCTTTTTGAATTGATCTTCACGTTCCCATGTGAACTCATGACCTCTCCTAGAGTTCCATCAAACTTTGATAATGGGAATACGGCTTTGCTTCAATCGCTTGACTTCACGATCCATAATCTCCACGGGTTCTTTAACAAAGTGAAGCTTATCATCAATATGTATTTCATCCAACGGAATTGCCAACGGCTCGTCGGATAAACACTTCTTTAAATTGGATACGTGAAAGTGCTATGAACCCTACTTAATTGTTGAGGAAGTTCGAGTCTGTAAGAAATGGTTCCCACTTTCGCTAACACCTTGAAAGGTCTGATATACCTCGGGTTCAACTTCCCCCATTTGCCAAAACGGATAACCCCTTTCCAAGGTGAAACTTTTAACATAACCCTATCTCCAACTTAAAATTCCAAAGACTTACGCCTCACATCGCCGTAACTCTTTTGTCGATCACGAGCAGCTTGAATTCTGCTTTTGATTTGAATGATTTTCTCGGTGGTTTCGTAAATGATTTCTGGACCGGTGAGTTGAACATCTCCGACCTCGGCCAAACAAACAGGTAAACGACATTTCCGGCCATAAAGTGCCTCAAATGGTGTGGCTTTGATTCTTGTATGATAACTATTGTTGTATGAGAACTCAATTAGCAGCAAGTGTCTATCCCAACCATTCCCAAAATCTATCACGCAGGCGCGTAACATATCTTTAAGAGTTTGGATGGTTCTTTTGCTTTTCCCATCAGACTGTGGATGGTAAGCAGTACTCATATCTAATTAAGTACCCAAAGCCTTCTGGAACGACCTCCAGAAATTTGACGTAAATCTACTGTCACGGTCACAAATGATTAAGACTGGTATTCCATGTCTCGTGACAACTTCTTTCATGTACAGTCTTGTCAATCTCTCCATCAAATTGGTTTCTCTCATTGGCAGAAAGTGTGCAGATTTGGTAAGACGGTCAACAATCACCCAAATGGTATCATAACCACTTGACGTCTTATGGAGCTTGGTGATAAAATCCATGGTGATATTGTCCCACTTCCACTGAGGTATCTCAGGTTGCACCAACAAACCAGATGGTTTCTGGGGTTCAGCTTTGACCTTTAAACATGTCAAACACTTGCTAACATAGGTGGTAATATCGAATTTCATATTGGGCCACCAATATAATTTCTTCATGCCATGGTACATCTTGTTGGAACCCGAATGAAAAGAATATTTTGACTTGTGAGATTCATGCATAATCAGAGTCCTTAGATCAACAAAGCATGGCAACCAACTCCTGTTCTTCAAACACAGTGTTCCATCAGCACGCGGTTCCAACTTCTCTTTTCTAATCATACCTCCCACATCTTTAGCCTTGAAATTTTATGGTTTCCTTGCCTCAGTCTGAGCGTTTAAAATTTTCTTGGGAAGATTCAAACCAATAGTCATAACTAAGGCTCAAACTTGTAATGGCTTAATTCATTCTTTTCTACTTAAAGCGTCAACCACTACATTTGCTTTTCCCGGGTGATAACGAATTTCATAATCGTAATCACTGAGCAATTCTAACCAACGACGTTGCCTCATGTTCAACTCCTTCTGATCAAGGATGTGTTGTAAGCTTTTATGATCAGTGAATACGGTACACTTTGTTCCATACAGATAGTGTCTCCAGATCTTTAGAGCGAACACTACTGCTCCTAATTCCAAATCAAGAGTCGTGTAATTCTTCTCATGAATCTTTAATTGACGTGATGCATAAGCAATCACCTTCTTGTTCTGCATCAACACAACACCTAATCCTTTATGCGAAGCATCGCAATAAACTATAAACTTCTCAGCTCCTTCAGGTAAAGCCAATATAGGTGCGCTACATAGTTTCTGCTTTAATAACTAAAAAGTTGTTTCTTCTTTGTCACCTTAATCAAACTTGACATTCTTCTGAGTTAACTTCATTATTGATTTGGAAATATTTGAAAATCCTTTAATGATTCTTTGATAGTAACCGGAAAGACGTAAAAATTGATGAATCTCCGTTGGAGTCTTAGGAGATGCCCAATCTTTAATTAACTCAATCTTGGCGGGATCCACGTGAATGCCCTGACTATCAATCACGTGACCGAGGAACTGTACTTTAGGAATCCAAAATTCACATTTAGAGAATTTGGCATACAAATCCTCCTTCTTAAGCAACTCTAAGATTGACTTAAGATGCTCTTCATGCTCTTGCTTGCTCTTTGAGTAGATCAAAATATTGTTACTAAAGACAATCACAAATTTATCTAGATATGGCTTGCACACCCGATTCATGTGGTCCATAAATACCGCCGGTGCGTTCATCAAACCAAAAGGCATAACCTGAAACTCGTAATGACCATAACGAGTCCTGAATGCAGTCTTCAGGATATCTTCTTCATGAACTCTCAGTTGATGATAACCTAATCTCAAGTCGATCTTCGAGTAGACACTCGACCCTTGAAGTTGATCGAATAAATCTTCAATTCTTGGAAGCGAATAACGGTTCTTCACCGTTAGCTTATTTAATTCTTAGTAATCGATGCACATCCGGAATAATCCATCCTTCTTCTTGACAAACAAGACTAGAGCTCCCCAAGGTGAGGAATTGGGTCTTATAAAGCCTTTGCCAGAAAGTTTTTGCAATTGATCCGGCAATTCTTTCCTCTCGGACAAAGCTAATCGATAAGGCGCCCGTGCTACAGGTGCAACACTAGGTATTAAATCAATATGAAATTCCACTTGTTGGGTTGGTGGAATACTCGAAAAGTCCTCGGGAAATACTTTAGGAAAGTCTCGAACAACTGGTACGTCTTCAAGTCGCTTCTCCTCCGACTTGCCTTCCGCCTTCTTTATGGTAACATGTGCCAAAAAGACATGGCTTCCTTTCAAAAAATACTTTTGAGTTTTGGTGCACAAGATGATGTTTAATCGAGACTCGTGTCTATTGTTGCTTCCGTCACTACGAACAAATAAGGTCTCATTCTCAAAGGGAATACAAACAATATTCTCATCACAGACGATTACGACATGATACATTGATAACTTATCCGTACCAATAATGACGTCAGAACTACCAAGTTCTACGGACATTAAGTCGATGTTGAATGAATGATTTAATAAATTTAAAGTGGAACCTTGTATGATAGTATTAACTCCAATTATTTTTCCGTCGGTTAGTTTGACATCATAATCATGGTCTAGTGTAGATGGAACAATATCAATTAGGGAACTAAATGCAGTAGACACAAAACTCCTATAGAAGCATAACGGTTGTTTAGGAGGAACGTACTCGTAACGACATTGGCGTCCGGGTTTTTTCCTGCATTTCCTACTGCATAAGCCCTTGCTTGTGCTCCACCGTTCCCAGCCTGGTTTCTACGGTTGTTATTTTTTAGTTTTGGGCAATCTTTCTAGCAATGCCTCAGAACTCTACAATCAAAGCAAGTGACAAACTTCTAATTCCCCTCGAGGGCTCTCTGGTTGTTAGCAGTAGCAGCTGAACTTCTATAATCACGGGCCAGATGGCCAACTTTCTTGCAGTTGCTGCACTTGGGAGCACACTGCCTATTGTAATGGTAGTTGCATTTTGTGCACAGAGGTAGAGATTATAACACCTCGTAATTTTAGGTCATTTTACGACGTCATTTATTTCACTATTTATTTTTAGTCTCATACGTGTTTATTTTTAATTCTCACCTTATAGTTAAATCGCGTAAGCTAAAAATTATTACTCAGCGTAAACGGGCATCAAACAATTAAAGGATTACGTCAAGAAAGTGTTAGATAATTATTTGGAGGATAATAATTAACTTTTCACATTTTATTTTTATTGGTTACGTAAAGTGTTTACGTTTCGCAATAAAATACATTTAGGCATTCACGAAACCACCAAAACTTATCTACGCTTCAACAAATACCCATTATTATACCCAATACTTAAAGTTTTATAAAACTTCACCCATATTCATCATGTTAGCCGAATTATGCATATAAGAACCAAACTAGAACTTACACATTACAAGTATACCCTTTCTACTTAAAACTACACCTTAAAAACTCCAAGTATTACTAGGAATTCAACACAAAATATCAAAGACTCATCTAGTCTTCCCCCCCCCCCCTAATTTTTGGACTAATGCTCACCCAAAGGGACAAGAAATACACAATTTATCAACTAGAAACTTGTAAAAAACCTATGACTCATTATACCTAGCCATGACTAGTGTTTTTGACCAAATGATCTCCTTATTTCCATCCCTATTGTCCACCGTCCCCCCTTGTTTCTACTAGTCTTGACTTCCTAATAGTGTTCTTGACTAGCTCATTGGTATATAAATACATGCAAGACTTGTAGATAACACACATACACATTTTCCTTAAGCAAAACTTCACACAAAACTCTCTCTTGGCTATCCTTAGCCCACGGCTCAAAGCAACACCAACAAAACATTCATACAATTTTTCTTACCAAGTATTCAAGTATTCTAGTAGCATACCTAAGATATTCTAAGGTGTATTGAAGGTTTGGTTTAGCATTTACAAGGGTTTAATCACGAAGATTCAAGATTAGGGTTTCTTGGAAGATTAGGGTTTTGATGTCTTGGAAGCTTGGGTTTTGATTCTAAACTAGGGTTTAGAACTTGTTACTCTTCATCATACTTCATCTTAAGGTCATCTAAAAACCCTACACTCTTTACACTTGTGATTTTATGTGTATATAATGTCTATGTAGTAAATCACCATCTAGGAAATATATTAATATGTAAAATGGATTATTACTCTTGATCATGATTTGAAATACTCTTTCATATATTGATGATAAAAACATGTTGTAATCAAAGTATAAACATTATACAAGTGTTGGTTTATGTATAAAAAGTATATATATAAATTAATTGTTTAAAATTTTACTTATTAATTTTATAAGTAAAAGAAATGCAAGAACATGTTATTCCTGGACAAAATCATTGGAAAAATATTAGAGGACTTTAAATGTAGACAAGTTAGTGTATTAATCATGAGAAAAGACTTGAAATGAATTATTTGACATAAAACAACTTTATATAAATAAATGCATATTTAACAAAAGTGGACTGTTTTAATTCGAATTTTAAAAGTATGATTTTATATTTTATAAACGTAGTACATCCCATGAGGATTCCAAATCTATAAGAAACTGGAAAAACCGAGCTATAACGAAGGAAATACGAAGTTTACAAGATTTAAATAAAAATTGTATTATAAAAGAAAATTTTATAAAAACTTATTACTTTCCACATCTGATGAAAATATTTGATTATTTTTCACAGAAAGTATACATTTTTAAGATTCCCAAACATTAAGAAACATAATTATTTGATCAATAACGACGGTGTTATGGATTTTGCAAGTTTACAATAATAAATACTTTTATAAAAATAAATTACTGTTCATTACAGAAACTTTTTGGAAAATATTTTATTTAGATAGAATTTTTAATTACGAGGATGTGCTCGAAAGAATCACTAAAAATGGAATTAAAACGAATAAGTTATGACTTTCAAAAGATTTTGATAATTAAATTTATAAAAATAATTTTATAAATAATCATGAACAGTAAAAATCACTGTTCATCATATAGTTAAAAATATTAAAATATAATATTTTGATACATCTTCTTAATACGAAACCGTGGACATAAAGAACGTACAAAACGGACTTAAAACGAGAAAGTTACGACATTTTTACTAAGGTAATATTTATAAACATTTTAACTTTATAAATATTATTTCTCAATTACAATTAGATGGTGATGTAGCTATATAGAATTATATATGGTATTAGTTATTCAAAGTACTTAGTACTCATACGACCTATAATTAATTAGGTTGCATTCAGACATTTACGTGACGCATTTCATCTTGTAATTTACATTGTTGCTCATTCACTCAAGGTGAGTTCATAGCCCCATATTTTTACGATTTCAATGATTTATAACTTTTGGGGTGAGAAACATGCATTGGTTTACAAATTGGACGCAAGTGTACATTTTATCATGATTACGTGTTTGCCTAAGTAGCGATAACCCACTAAGCCCATTATCATGAACTGTCAATTAGTAAGTAAGTGCGTATGTTATAAATAGATCTATTTGGTATTTACCTTCCCGTTTGGGTGAGTAGCACTCTCTGTGCCGGTTTGCCAGACAAAAAACGTATACCATGTCAGATTTGAGATGTTGCGGGTTAGAACATCATCAAGGGCAATGTAGGCAATTTATATTGAAATTCATACATGTCGAGCTTCGTTGTCATGAGCTTAGGGAAACGAATTACATTTTGTGATGTTTGCATCTCTTGCATTATCATACACTTGGAAGTCTTACGGTCCTACATTATATTTACATAAACCTGTGAATTCACCAACTTTATGCTGACGTTTTAAAGCATGTTTTTCTTAGGTCAATAAGGTACGAGACCTGGATACATTGGTGGTCGTTATTTTGGATGTCATTGTATAAAGATTTAGAAGCGTTACATTTTGGGGATTTTGTTATGTTTTAAAAATTTTACATTTACAAGTGAACATGTTAAGCCGTTGTGCTTTTGTAATAAACAATTTTAGTTATTTCATTGTATCAGTTTTCAAACGACTCATATAGAGGTCATTCTCATATCTTGTGCTATTGATTTATGATGTAATGCTCTCGGACACATTGTTCCGCTGCGACCCGATTTGGGGCTGTTACAGATTGGTATCTAGAGCCAAGGTTATAGAGAATCAGGTCAAATATTTTTACTTGGACTATAACCATTTTCAAACATTGCATCATACAAAGGGGTTTTCACGGGACATAAACACGTACAGGTAGTTTGTGGGTTTTTTGGTGATGTTGCATTAGTTGGTTAGACTAGATGCTGTCATGATTGATATACATGTTATAATATACTATGTGTATTACTATAAGGGTCTTATATTGATACTTATATAAGCTGCTTTTGTTGTCACATATACAATCATGTCATCAGACGAAGCATCGTCTAGGGTTACTTATACATCCATCTCGACACGGGACATACATACACTAGTTGTTTTCATTAGTTGGTTACACTAGATGTATTCATGATTGATATACGTGTTTATAATGTATATTACGTATATTACGATAAGAGTCTTATACTAATACTTATATAAGTTACTTTTTATTGTCACAGATTTTGTCATGTCGAATTCAGAGCATTCCACGGTCGCTTACACATCCATATCTAGTGATGATGGATCATTGGATGTAGTATCTCTGGGCGTCATTATATACGGATATGATGGACTGCCCATGATGCCTGAGGACCCTTATGCATATGTAGAGGCCGCTATGCAGGAACCACCTCCACCAGATTATGTTCCTAAGCCTATATACCCAGAGTTTATGCCACCTAAGGATGATGTGTTTCCAGCTGAGGAGCAGCCATTGCCTGCTGCTGTCTCACCCACTATTGACTCACCGGGTTATATTACTGAGTCCGATCCGGAGGAGGAGGATGATAAGGATCCTGGGGAGGATCCAACTGATTATCCCATTGATAGAGATGATGATGAGGAGGTGGGGGAGTCCTCCGGAGACAATGCTGAAGACGAGGAAGAGGACGAGGGTGAGGATGAGGAGGAGGAGGAGGAACACCTAGCTTCGTCCGACTCTGTCCCATCACCCTAGACTGGTACCCGTGGGGCACGAATGACCGTCCGGCCACAACCTCCTATGGAAGCATCTATTGAGGCACTGATTGTTGTAGTTGCCGCTACATTACCTCCACCATCACCTCCACCATCACCACTTACATCATACTCATCACCACTTCCTCAGATATCCTCACCACCATTTCATGTACCATCACCACCTCCTACTAGCCCTATTTTCACTGAGGCACCTTTGGGCTACAGGGCAGCCGGGCTTCGGCTGAGAACTGCATCACCACTAGCATTACCTTTATCCTTACCACTACAATTACCACCACCTATCATACTTCCACACACCAGGGCATATATGGTCATGATGAGAGCTGCTGTACCATCCACTTACTGTTTAGCACCTCCATTAGGGACACCACCACTTTTACCTATATCGTTACCTACATCATCACCACCTTTGATTCTACCCTCTACTGACAGTAGAGCGGATGTTTCTAAGGTTATGTTACCGCCTTAGAAGAGGTTGTGCATTGCTCCTGGTCCCAGATATGAGATCGAGGAGAGCTCATCTGCTCCTACTGCTAGGTTTACTAGAGGTTTTAGAGCAGATTATGGTTTTGTTGGCACTCTGGATACCGAGATTAGACGTGACCCAGATAAAGAGGTAGGTTACAGGATTACTAACGTCTTGGTGGATCCAGATGAGATTACAGAGGTGATACCAATGACTGATATGGCAAAGTTGGGTCAGAGGATGGCAGATTTTGTCACTACTTTTAGGCAACATACTGATGAGATCTATGTGCGACTTGGGGATGCACAAGATGATAGATCGGTGATGAGCGGTCAGCTTAACTTGCTACGTAAAGATAGGCGCTTCCATGCTCGCACGACTAGACTTATTGAGAGTAAGGCCGGAGTTGCTCGTGAGGCTTGGACGCAGGCTATGGATGCCAGTGATACAACACGTTCTGAGGTCAGAGCACTACGGACTACGGTTTTAGCACAGCAGACTGAGATTAGAGATTTGCGGGCAGCAGACCGCAGGCGACAGGCATAGCTTGTAGAGGTACTGACTCTGCTGAAGACATTGCAGACTCAGATGGTAGCACTACAAAGTCAGTAGAGACCTGCTAGAGATCCATCACATCTTGATGTACCAAAGGAGGTAGGTAGTAGTTCTTAGATCTGGTTATGTCTTAGCTATTTTGTATAGCCTACTAAGTATTACGGGTAACTCCCGACTAGTATGGCTTTAGGTTGTATATTTTCATCTTGTAACCTAATCGTAGTGATCATTTTGTAACCGAACCGGTCATGTATGTTTTCCATATTACATATGAAATGGATGTATTATGTCATGTCAATGTGATCTCAAAGTTTACTATATACCTCTCTTGTGTTGTGATCTCACTTTATTTATTGTGTATATGTCATGTCGCAGTTATGATTGTATGAAACCTAACGTGTTTTATATTTTCTTGTAATTTGAAGAAAATGCCTCCAAGGAAAGTACCTAGAACCAGAACCACCCCTGCCACTGCCACTGCCACCACCCCAATAACTGATGCTACTATCAGGGCATTGATATCCTGAGGCGTGGCTGATGCTTTTGCTAAGCATGAAATTCAAAGAAACAATAACCTCAATGGCGATGGAAGCCAAGGTTCTGTAAGTGGTATTACAAGACCTGCGCGCCCTACTCGTGAGTGCACTTACACTGACTTTCTTAAATGTCAACCCATGAACTTCAAGGGTACTAAAGGAGTTGTTGGTCTAACTCAATGGTTTGAAAGAATGGAGATTGTCTTCAATATCAGTAACTGTGCAGTCGAGAACCAAGTTAAGTTTGCTATTTGCACCCTTCATGGTGTTGCCTTAACATGGTGGAAATCCCATGTCAAGACAGTTGGTCAGGATGCCGCTTACAACGTGCCTTGGAACACACTTATGAAAATGATGACTGCTAAGTACTGTCCTTAAAATGAGATCAAGAAATTGGAAATAGAGATCTGGGAGTTGAAGGTGAAGGGTACTGACTTGGCAAGTTATACCTAACGCTTTTAAGAGTTAGCTTTGTTGTACGGGAGGATGTTTCCCGAAGAGTCTGATAAGAATGAAAAGTATATCAGTGGTCTTCCTGACATGATACATGGGAGTGTAATGGCGTCTAAGTCGAAGACAATACAGGATGCAATTAAGTTTGCAACTGAGCTGATGGATAAGAAGATCCGTACTTTTGCTGAACGTCATGTTGAGAATAAAAGGAAGTTTACGTCAAGGAACAATCAGAACCAACAACAACAAAACAAGAGGCAGAACACTGGTTGAGCCTACACTACTGGGCCTAGTGAGAAAAGGGAGTATGGTGGATCTCTGCCAAAATTTTCCAAGTACAACTACCATCATAATGGTCCATTTGCACTGTAGTGCCACAAGTGCAACAAGGTTGGCCACCTGTCCCATGATTGCAGGAGTTATGGCAATACTAACACTGGTAAGAATCAAAGAACCATTGGGGCTAATCAGAAGGGTAACGTTTGCTATGAATGTGGTGCTCAAGGGCATTTTAAGAGGGAATGCCCAAAGCTGAAGAACAAAAACCATGGTAATCAAGGTGGAAATGGCAATGCTCTAGCAAAAGTGTATGTGGTGGGCAATGCAGGGGCAAACCCAGACTCAAATGTCGTTACGGGTACGTTCCTTCTAAACAACCGTTATGCTTATATCCTATTTGGTACTGGTGCCGATAGGAGTTTTGTGTCTACTGCATTTAGCTCCTAAATTGATATCACACCAACTACGTTAGACCATTATTACGATGTTGAACTAGCTGACGAGAAAATAATTAGGATAAACACTATCATTCGGGGTTGTACATTAAAATTCTTAAATCATCCATTCATTATCGACTTAATGCCCATAGAACTTGCTAGTTTCGACATCATAATTGGTATGGATTGGTTGGCAAAGTACCATGTTGTCATTGTTTGTGCGGAGAAAATCATTCGTATTCCCTGGGGAAATGAAACGTTAATTGTTCATGGTAACAGAAGCAATCGGGGAAATGAGACTCGTTTAAACATCATTTCGTGCACCAAAACTCATAAATATTTGTTGAAAGGACATCACATCTTTCTGGGCACCTGTTATACAAGGAGACTGAAGACAAGTCGGGGAGAAGCGACTTGAGGACGTACCAATCGTTCGAGATTTTCCTGAGGTATTTCCTGAAGAATTTCCGGGTCTTCCACCGACTCGACAAGTGGAATTCGAGGATCGATTAGTACCTGTGTTGCACCTGTTAGCATACGAAGACCTTATCGTTGGTCTCCTTCCGAAAATGAAAGAGTTGTCGGAGCAACTACAAGAGCTATCCGACAAGGTCTTTATAAGACCTAGTTCCTTACCTTGGGGAGCTCCGGTCTTGTTTGTCAAAAAGAAGGAAGGATCGTTCCGGATGTGCATCGACTACCGGGAGTTGAATAAACTGACGGTGAAGAATCGTTATCCTCTCCTAAGGATTGATGATTTGTTTGATCAACTACAAGGATCCAGTGTTTATTCGAAGATAGACTTATGGTCGGGTTATCATCAGCTTAAAGTACGAGAAGAAGATATTCCAAAGACGGCATTTAGGACTCGGTATGGTCATTATGAGTTCCAAGTGATGCCATTTGGTTTGACAAATGCACCTGCAGTATTCATGGGACTCTGAAACGAGTGTGCAACACCATACTTAGATAAAAACGTATGTACTTTGTCTTTTATTGACGATATACTAATTTATTCAAAGAACAAAAAGGAACATGAAGAACATCTTAAGGCAATTTTAGAACTGCTTAAGAAGGAGGAGTTATATGCTAAGTTTTCAAAATGTGAATTTTGGATTCCTACGGTACAATTTCTCGGTCACGTGATTGACTGTCAAGGCATTCACGTGGATCCTGCCAAGATCGAATCTATTAAAGATTGGGTGTCTCCTAAAACACCAACGGAGATTCGTCAATTTTTAGGTCTTACTGGGTACTATCGAAGATTCATTGAAGGGTTTTCAAAAATCGCTAAGCTGATGACCAAACTTACTTTGAAGAAGGTCGCCTTTGAATGGGGTGACAATCAGGAAGCAGCTTTTCAGACATTGAAGAATAAGTTATGTAGCGCACCTATCTTAGCTCTCCCTCAAGGAGCTAAGAACTTCATTGTTTATTGTGATGCGTCACATAAAGGATTGGGTGCGGTGTTGATGCAAAACGAGAAGGTGATTGCTTACGCATCACGACAGTTGAAGATTCATGAGAAAAATTATACTACTCATGATTTGGAACTTGGTGCAGTGGTGTTTGCTCTAAAGATTTAGAGGCACTACTTGTATGGAACCAAGTGTACGGTGTTCACAGATCATAAGAGTCTACAACACATACTAGACCAAAAGGAGTTGAATATGAGGCAACGTCATTGGTTAGAGTTGCTCAGTGACTACGATTGTGAGATTCATTATCACCCGGGGAAAGCAAATGTTGTTGCTGATTCTTTGAGCAGGAAAGAATGAATTAAACCATTAAGAGTTCAAGCTTTAGTTATGACTATTAGTTTGGATCTTCCCAAACAAATCTTAAATGCTCAGACTAAAGCACAGAAACCAGAGAATCTCAAGAACAAAGATGTAGGAGGTATGATCAGGAAGGATATACCAAAGGAGAAGTTGGAGCCCCGCGCCGATGGAACCTTATGCTTAAACGGCAGGAGTTGGTTACCATGTTATGGTGACTTGAGGACTGTGATCATGCACGAGTCCCACAAATCAAAATACTCCATCCATCCGGGTTCTGAAAAGATGTTCTAGGACATGAAAAAGCTACATTGGAGGCCTAAAATAAAAGCGACATCGCCACCTTATGTTCTCAAATGTTTGCATGTGCTTAAGGTCAATCCGAACACCAAGGCATCAGGTTTGTTGGTACAAACAGAGATACCTCAATGGAAGTGGGATACATCATACAATGGATTTTAGCACAAGTTCCTAAGTCATCGCCAAGGCTATGACACCTATTTGGGTGATTGTTTGACACGGACTACGAAACTGCAATTTCATACCAATGAGTGAAACTGGCCACCATGGAGACGTTGGCAAGGATGTACTAAGGGAGGTAGGCACAAGGACATGGAATACCTGTCTCGATCATTTGTGATCATGACCCTAGATTCGCATCAAATTTCTGACCTTCAGAAGGCTTTAGGTACTATTTTGGATATGAGTACTGCGTACCATCCACAAACTGATGGACAAAGCGAGAGAACTATCCAAAATCTCGAGGATATGCTACGTTCTTGTGTGATTGACTTTGGTTGGGTTAAACACTTGCCACTAGTTGAGTTTTCTTACAACAATAGTTATCACGCTAGCATCAAGGTTGCACCGTTTAAAGCACTTTACGGTCGAAAGTGTCATTTACCTGTTTATTAGGCCGAGGTTGGACAAGTTCAACTCACATGTCTAGAAATAGTCCAAGAGACAATTGAGAAGGTCATTCAGATCAAGCAAAGAATGCAAGCCGCTCGTGACCGACAAAAGAGTTATGCCGATTTGAAGCGTAAGCCGATGGAGTTTCAAGTTGGGGATAGGGTTATGCTCAAGGTTTCACCGTGGAAAGGGGTCGTACGTTTTGGCAAGCGAGGGAAGTTAAACCCTAGATATGTTGGACCTTTTAAGGTGCTGGAAAAGGTTGGATCCATTGCTTATAAGCTTGAGCTTACCCAAGAGTTGAGCAGGGTTTACAATACATTTCATGTATCCAACTTGAAGAAATGTTATTCCGACGAACCATTAGCCGTTCCATTAGAAGGACTTCATGTTGATGACAAGCTTCATTTTATGGAGGAACCCGTAGAAATCATGCATCGAGAAGTCAAACAGTTAAAGCAAAGCCATATCCCATTTGTTAAGGTTTGATGGAACTTGAGGAGAGGTCCCGAGTTCACATGGGAACGTGAAGACCAATTTCAAAAGAAGTATGCATACCTCTTTACTAAACCCGTACCTTCGTCAAGTGTTGCGACTTAAGCCTTGGGGACAAGGCTCTTCTAACGGGAGGAGACTGTAACATTTCACATTTTTAGGTCATTTATGACTTCAATTATTCTATTATCTATTTTTAGGCTTTTACGCGTTCGCTTTTAATTTTTATCGTTAAGCTAAATCACGTAGATCATTTAACGTAAACGGGCATGAAAAAAATAAATGTTTACATCAAGTAAGTGTTATAAAGTTATTAGGATAATAATTTATAACTTTACGCTTTTTATTTTTATTGGTTACGTAAAACGTTTACGTAACGCAATAAAACTAGACTTTTGCATGCATGGCAAACCATAAACCTACCTACACTTCAATAAATACCTATTAATACCCACAATACTTAAAAATCTCATAAACCTTTATCCTATTCAGCCCCTAAATGAATTTTGCACATATGTAAATCATCATTACACTTGAATTAAATCCTAATTCCTCCACTACACTAATAAATTATCATACTGTTGATCTCCAATGATCTAAACAAATAAAGTTAACAACTAAATCTTGTCTCTTACACCTTGTAGTTTTGGCTGAAATTGTGGGGCAAAGAAGCATGCTCAAGCTTACATCTTATCATTCTTACACAAAGAAGAACATGCCATACATTGTCCCATACTTGTTCTTACAACTTCTTACACAAAGCAACCCTAAACTAATATAAAAACCATAAAAACCTTACCCTATGAGCCTTATGAACCGGATACAAGGAATACCACACCAAAACCATTTGATAGAATTGCTTAAGTGGTTTTACTTCTAGTTTATGCTATAAATAGGACCCATAAAGCAACTAGTATGCACACACTTATCATTTCAAAGAAAAACAAAGCACAAAAAACCTCTCTTGAGCACTATAGCCCACAGCTCACTCTATACAGTTACATCCAAATTTTGATGTCTAGCTAGTTACAGTGTTTAAGGGTTATTGTTGATCATATACAAGGTGCCTTGGAAGCTTGGTTTGGAAATTAAAAGGGTTTTGCAAGTGAAAAGGAAATTAGGGTTTCTTGGTAAAAATTAGGGTTTTGTAGAAGTGTTTAGGGTTGTACACTTGGGTTTTGCTTGTGTACTATCATCACCTATCTTCATTAAGGTATTCTAAGAACACTAATCTTTTCAATACTTTAATTTCATGTTTTGTATAATTGTGTATAGTTAAATCATCACCTAGGTTTTTTTATTAAAGTTTATAAGATGAAATCATATGTATACATACACGAATTTATTTTATGTATGGTTAAGATGATGTTTTAAATATGTTAATATATTTAAAACAAGGATTTACAAGCCATAGATAAATTATATAATAATTTGTCAAGTATTGATTATTTATTTAATTATAAAGTTTAGATAAGTAAATAAATATGTTGGACAATTTTCTTAGACAATATGGACCTATTATGATGGACATGATGTAGAGGACTTAAATTATATACCATGGATGTTAATTTATAAATTAGAAGACTTGTGATAATTTTATAAAGTTTAAAAGTGTATAAAATAAGTTAATTAACCTTTTATATGCTACCGTTCATTTGAACTAATTGACATTTTATTTCATGTTTTATAAGCATAGTACATTGCACAAGGATCGTAAGCATATAAGAAACTTGAAAATCCAATCAATAACGAAGGAGTTATGATTTTTACGAGATTATATGTATAAAAGTGTTTTTATAAAACTAAGTTTATAAAAACTATATGATTTCGAATCTGAGATATTTCTTTTATATTTTTTTGTAAAAGTAGATATTGTAAGGATTCTAAAAAGGTAAGAAACTTGAAAAACCAATGGATAATGAACTAGTTATGACTTTTTCATGTTTATGTAATAAAATAAACAAAAGTGACTTTATAAAGAAATCTTTAAAACTAATATTTACCGAAACATACAGTGGACATGGACTCTGATTGGTAGATGATTTAAAATTTACTTATGAAGCCATGGTACTAAGATCACTAGAAACCGATTAAAACGAATCGATACAATAAATATTTCGATTTCAAACATTTTATAAATTTATAAAAAGTATTTTTATAAATCTACACTTACTGTTACTGTTCATAACAGTAAATATGAATATAATAAATGTAATATTTGATTAGATTTTTCAAATACGAATCCATACATGTAAAGTACGATGAAAACGGATTAAACGAATAAGCGACGACGTTTTTAAGTTTTTCGATTAATTATATAAACGTAGTTTTATATAATTTATAAAATATTATTAAAGTACTGGTATCAGTGATTATAATATTGAAAATATGATATTTGACTAGAACATTCAAAAACGAAGCCACAGATATAAATAACATATTTAAAACGAGAGAGAAATGACGTTTTTACTAAAGTGATATTTATAACGTTTTTAAATATTATTTTCTCAAATAATTAAAGCATTTATATAATGGAGTTATATAAATAAGACATCAAGTATTTTTGGCAAATAACGAATTGTTGGACAAGTATACCATTTTTACAAACACTTTTAGGTGGTGATGTAACTATATAGAATTATATGTGGTATTAGTTATTCAAAGTACATGGTACTTATACGACCTATATTTAATTAGGTTGCACTCAGATTTCGTTTGTCGATTCATTCACTTGATTTATTTCATTCACTTCCTTTACCGAGGTGAGTTCATAGCCCCATGTTTTACTATATCAATGATTTACAACTTTTGGGGTGAGAAACATGCATTGTTTTACGATTGGACGCAAGTGTACATTTTTACATGATTACGTGTTTGCCTAAGTAGCGATAACCCTCTGAGCCCATTATCATGAACTGTCAATTACTTTGTGTGAGCGTGAATGTTATAAATAGATCTATTTGGGATTGACATCCCCGTTCGGGTGAGTAGCGCTCACTGTGCCGGTTTACCAGACAACGGACGTATACCATGTCGGATTTAGGATGTTGCGGGTTAGAACATCATCACGGGCAATGTTGGCAATTTATATTGCAATTCATACATGTCGAGCTTCAGTGTCATGAGCTTAGGGAAATGTAATTACATTTTGGGGTGTTTGCATCTGTTGCATTATCACGGGGAAAATCTTGTGGTTTTACATTACATTTTATATAAGCCTATGAATTCACCAACTTTATGTTGACGTTTTAAAGTATGTTTTCTCAGGTAAATCGAGGCACGAGGTGTAAGGATATCATTGGGGATACTCTTTTGGGGCGTCATGCATTAAAGATTGGAGTCATTTACAATCTTGGGATATTTGTTATGATCTAAATCTTGTCTATGCATATGTTGAACAATTTAAGCCGTTGTGCTTTGTATTAAACAATTTCAATAAATCCAATGTATCGTATTTCAAGCGACTCTTTTAGAGGTCATTCTCATATCTTGTGTTATTGATCTATGAAGTAACGCGCCCCGGACCCTTATTCCGCTGCGACCCAATTTGGGGGTGTTACAGTATAAGTATCAAATGGTACATTCTGTTTTTGTATAAGTATCAAATGGTACACCCTTTATTTCTATCTGATTTTTCGCATTCATATTTCCACTTCTTTTTCCCCAGAACCTCCTTCATTCCCATATGCTCCTTCTTCATTAATATTTCCACCATCGTCTTCATTTCCACAATCATTTTTGTCCATCGTGTTTCCACTATCGTCATTCATATTTCCACCATCCTCTTCATTCCTAGCATTTCCAACTGCACCATCTTTATCCCCATCAAAAATATTTTCAACTTGTAATCAATATCGGCTAACAACTGATTAGATCTCAACAAGTTGTCTCTTAAAGCCGCTTTCATTTCATGAATTTAAAAGAAAAATAAAAAAAGAAAACTCGCCTACTGCATCACAATGTATCTTGTTAGTGCATTACAATATATAATTGTTTGCATTACAATTATATATTGTAATGCACTAACAAATAACTTAATGTAGTAGAATATAAACTAATAGTAATGCAGTAGCATTTAACTATACTTTTTTGTTATTGCATTATAGTATATAACTTTTTTGCATTACAATTATATGCTCTAATGCATTAACAAATAACTAGTAGAATATAAAATAACAGTAATGTAGTAAAAAAATGTAATGTATTTCAGTTTTTTACTACATTACAGTCTTATATGATACCGCATTATTGTTTATTTCTACTGCGTTACGGTTATATCGTATTGCATCTCGGTTATTTGTAGGATAAAATATTGCAATGAACAACAAATGATGCAAGTCATGGAGTTTGAGAGTTTAATTATGTTAGATATACATTATTATGTTCAAGTATCTAATTGTATAGTGAGTAAATATAGTGATGTCATACTCATAGTCTAACTTTTCTACATATGATAAATTATAATCCATCACCTATTTTGACCCATTGTTGAAAATAACACATTTAACCCAAATTAATAAGAAACATCAACCATTTAACAGAACATGCAAAATGAGCACATGACTGGTAGCCTTGAAAATAACTTTGCATGCTAGAGGAAGAATCATACATAGAAAATGTAACTTACATTACTCAAGGTTGGACGACCTCTATTTTTTAGGATAGATAGCTTCCTTTGGAATGAGTTTCCATGCATCTTCAACCAAATTTAAAGAATTATATTAAAGAAGTATAAAATTAGCTGGCCACACCTCTACCTATAATTGCAAGGTGATCACTTACAACAGACTTAGATGAATCCCATGTAAAGAAACGCGTGAAGAACTGTGGCTCACTTCCTTCCGTTATGATGTAATTAGAGTTTCAATAGATAATTTCTCGAGAAGAAAATCATGTTTCAGTAATTTTTGTTATATTTTCAAGAGTGTTATCACAGAGCCATATCAGTTCCAGCAACTTTTAGCTTAAAAATAAAATAACAAATGTAAAAGGTAAAGCCATATACCTGTCCAATAGCTAATGATTGTGCTTTTAGTTTCTGATCAACCTGCTGGCAGACCTAAACAAAAATGCTTAAATGACAATCAAAGATGAATACATCTTCAGTCATTAAATCATCCTGGTTAAAGTTGTATATCTCAGTCACCTGCAATTAAAACAGCATGCCACATATTAGATATAGAGAAATACAAGTATGTAATATCAATACATATGAGGTAATAGACACCTTCAAATCTTCTGAACCAACACAAGTTACTGGATCAAAGCAACGAAAATGGATCGTACATTTATAGCAAGTAGCAAGGAATGGAATAAAATTGTGCTTATCTAAAGGTGTTGATTATAACTTTTACAAATGTACATGAGAACAGACGGGGATCACTTTTAGTGTCTTTTGTGATCTTCTGACTTGGATATTCAGATTTCCCACCCAATATTTCCCAAAACGCATCAGATTCTGAACCCTCCTTTTGTAATTTGGACTGCATATTTGGCTATAAATATTGTCCATAACAAGTAAATAACATGCAAACCATAAACTGTAGGCTTTAAGATACATCCTTCAAGACATTTCTAGGTATATATCATAGTTTTTAAACCTTTATCACATCCAGTTGCCTCTCAACAAGTTCCTGGAGCTCAGGAGTTGTAAGATTTCCAATCCACGTAAAGACAGAAGAACCATTCTGTATGTAATAGTAAGAACCATTCGTAAACAATGAAGCCACCTGAGCAAATTAGAAACATAATAAAAAAGTTGTAGGTGATGAAAAATAAACTTCTATACTAATAACAGGATCAAAAGCTAGCATATCAGAAATAGGAATAAACACGTAGATCGTCTTGATTGATGATAACAATTAAACCCATACCAAAGAGGTACTAAAATATTGATGCCTATCGTCTTGTTAGTGCATTACAATTCATTTTCGAGTATATCATAAACAAACAGGCACACACATTCATTTTCACACATTCACTAAATAGGCATCAATATTTTAAACCAACCACATCAATATTTTAAACCCACTACATTATGCATATATATAGTCATATCATCACCTTTTGATATGTAAAACACCCTACGTGTAACCTAATCAAACCTTATATGCCATATATAAGAACCTACTACATCAATGTTATATTCTACTGCATTACAGTTATATTCTGCTGCAATACTATTATTTTATATTCTTCTGCATTACAGTAATTATGTTATATGCCATATTATACATTACAAAAATTTTCTACTGCATTACTATTATTTTATATTCTACTGCATTACAGTTATTTTGTTAGTGCCTTACAGTTTATTTTCTAGTAAATCACAAATAGATCAGACACAAACATTCATTTTCACACAAACAGTAAATAGGCAGCAATATTTTAAACCAACTGCATTAATATAATAATATCTCTGTGTTTCTCTGAATATACTTGATATCTTTCTGTTTTATGAATAATAGTTGTTGCATTATCTTATTTGTTTAGTGCATTATGATGCAGTAAAATATACATTTTGATGCAGTAACATTTACATTTTAATAAAGTAAAATAATAGATTGATGTAGTAAAGTATTATTTTAATGCTGGGAAGCAACAAAATGTATAACATTGTGATGCAGTAAATTAACATTATGGTGCAGTAGAGTAACATAGTAATGTAGTAAATTAAAATCGTGATTCAGTAGTATGATAACACTGTAATGATGTAGTATGATGACATTCTGATGCAGATACACTAGAATGATATTATGATGCAATATAATATTAAAAATATATTTTAAAGGAGAAGTCGAGAACAAATTGAGGCAGTAACAAATTGATGCAGTAACAAATCGATGCAGTACAAATTGAAGTAGTAACAAATAAATGCAGTAACAAATAAATGCAGTACAAATCGATGCAGTAACAAATTGAGGCAGTAATAAATCGATGCAGTAACAAATCGATGCAGTACAAATCGATGCAGTACGAATCGATGCAGTAACCAATCGATGCAGTAACAAATTGATGCAGTAACAAACCGATGCAGTACAAATGAATATACTAACAAATCAACACAGTAACAAATAGATGTAGTAAAAATCAATGCAGTAACAATCCCACAACTCAATTATTTACTGCATCATAGTGTAAATTTAGTGTATCTAAATCATAAAGTTTAGTTGAGGCATTTTATCAGACACTTTGTATTCAACTTTCCTAAACACGTATGTATCTATTTGTTTTCTACATTTTGACACATAAACATACACATCTAAATTTGAATTGTTGTCAAGCGAAGCTTAAACCACTAATGCAACTACTAATCTCAAGACGCTAAATAAAAACACTAATTAGAAAACATAAATTCAACAACTAACAAAGCAACTGACCCAACACGGTACCGGTCTAGTAATTCTTGTGTTTTGATAATTTCATGCCATGAACTCTAACTAATCTGATAACCGAGTCACAACTAAATTGACCTAGTTAGCGAGTCATACAAGTAAGCTAAAAGATAGTCCTATAACTAAAGGTGGCAAATCTAACCCATTTAACGAGTCATACATGTAAGCTAAAAAATCTTATATGAAAATGGGTCAAATGATCAAAAGTGTCTAAACAGTCGAGAAGCACCAAAAGTGTGTTCTTAACGCAAACAAATCAAAAACAAACCACCTACCAAAATTCAATTAAGAAACAAGATGACCACTTACCTAAAAAACATGGGTAGATTCACTTACAATCAAGTGAAGAATAAGAGTTTTGAAGAAATTTAGAAGCTATATGAAAAGGAGCAGAAGTGGATTAAGGATTTTACTCTTATGGATTCTGAAGAAGGTGAAAAGAAAGCAGCAAGCAGTAAGAAGAGACCAAGAGTAGAACCTAATGAAGAGAGTGTTAAAAGATAAAAGATTAGAGAAACTTCAAGTTTAGGTGAAGAACAATCAGCAGAAAAGGAAAAAGAATTATCAGAAGAATAACTACATAAATTATTAGTGGTAATTCCAGTGGAAGAAGTATATGTTGAAGCCTTACATGTCAAATATCCAATCATAGACTAGGAGGTTTACTCTGAAGACACAAGAAGGTATTGGAGAATTATCAGAGTTGGAAACCATACAGAAGCTTATCAGATTTTTGCTGATATGTTGAAGAAATTTGATAGAGATGACCTGGTTAAGCTTTGGGATTTGGTTAAGAAGAGGTTTAGTACAACAGAGCCTACAGATGATAAAGAGAAGGAATTGTAGGTTGAACTAAAGAGATTGATTAAACTAGATAATGATGATATTCTATGGAAGCTTTAAAGATATATGCATGATCCTTTGGTATGGAGGCTTTATGATACATGTGGTGTTCACCATGTATCTTCAGTAAGAGGACATGATATCTTCATGTTGGTTGAGAAAGAATATCCTTTAACCAGAGGAACACTTAGATTAATGATGGTGGCTAGACTATTAGTAGAAGCAGATAGTGAGATGTCTAGAGAACTTTTAAGAAAGATCTTCTATCAAGCAAACAGACCAAGGTAGTAAGGTGTTTGGATACATCCTCCTGGTGCTCAAGATGCTGATAATGAAGAAACTTAATGATTAACAAGATGAATATTAAGTTTAGGGAAGGATTGTTGGGAATAAAGGCTTCTCAAGTTTCTACTGCTGGTTGAAGAAGCTACTACTGGTGAAGATTAGAGAAAACAATCTAAGTCATTAGTACTGTTAGTTTAATAGTTAGTGCCACCAGTACAAAGTGTTAGTACTGTCAGATTATTAGTACTGTTAGTTATGTAGTTAGTACTGTTAGTATAAATAGTTAGTACTGTTAATGTGATATGCATGAGATATATTAGGAATAGATATGCATTGATTAGTAGACGCGTTTTGTAAGCCCATTAGGGTTTCTTGGTGTATAAAAGAAACCCTAACGCATAGTTAGAGATCTAGATCTAGAAGTCATTTCTCATAGTTAATATTCATAGTTACAAAGTTATTCTGTAACGTTGATTGTGTTTAAGATATTGAAAGTTTAGAAAGATCTTGTTTGACTGTTTCATTGTTTTTCTTAGTATTACAAACTAGATTGCGCATAGTTTGTGATATTCTCAATCTTAGTTTATATTATAGTTGTCTTGGATCTATCCAATACAACTAAGCTTTAACAAGCTAAGATCTGTTAAGAAGGGATCAACAAGTAGTATCAGAGCTTGTTGAGAAACATTGAATAAGAAGAACACTATATCTACACAAGATCTCATAATCAAAGAGAAGATGGAATCACAATTAGAAACTACCCAAACGGTGTCTGCACTAAAACTTCCAGTACTCAAAACAGGATGTTGGAAGACTATGATCTATGGAGCATAAGAATGGAGCAATATCTTACTCACACTGATTATGCTCTTTGGGAAGTTATTATAAATGGTGATGCACCTGCTGTTGCATCAGCTAGTGCTGAAGGTCCTATTCCTCCTAAAAGTGTTGAACAAAAGCTTGCAAGAAAGAATGGATTGAAAGCAAAAAGTACTCTGTTGTTGGCCATTCCTGATGAGCACCTATTGATATTTCATGGAATCAAGGATGCAAAGACCTTATGGGAAGC
>BQNB010005637.1:87944-98840 GCA_026074375.1 Tanacetum coccineum
GAATGCATGAAAATCTCTGGATTCATGCACGGGATTACCAACCCCGAGCTAATCAAGCGACTACATGACAAAATTCCAAAGTCAGTAGACAAAATGATGAGGGTAACTATAGCATTCCTTCGAGGGGATGTAGCAGCCTCTAACCGTGAACGGAAGAAGCCATTCTCATCATGGAAACGGCAAGAAGCTAACCAAAAGCAAAACTTCAAAAAAGGAGGCTACCGGAACCAACAAAGGTCGAAAAGGAAGCAGGATCAGTTCTCCCTACTTACAAAAACCCCAAAGAAATTTTCGCTTTAGACAAAGGAAAATTCAAAGCTCCGCCACCAATGACAACCCCGGTTGAGAAACGGAACCATGCAAAATTTTGCGAGTTTCATGGTGAAGTAGGACATAACACGGATGAATGTATGCACCTGAAGAAGCATATTAAGGAAATGCTAAAAGCAGGAAAGCTATCACATTAGATTAAGGAACTTAAACAAAACAACAGGAAGGAACGGCCTAAGGTGACAAAGAAAAGAGAAACTTCCGGGAAGGATAAAGCGTTAGCTATCCTAATGGTTCAACCCTGGGAAAGGGTGGCTAGACAAAGGATTACATAAAATTTCTCTATTAATCCAGAAATCTTTTTTCCACTCATGGGGGAAGATGAAGGAACAGATCGTCCAATGATCATAGAGGCAGAAATAGGAGGCCAGTGTGTACACCGTATGTATGTGGACGGCGGATCAGCCTCCGAAATTTTATATGAACATTGCTTTAACCGACTATGTCCGAAAATCAGAAAACAATTGATACCAGCCACTACCCCTTTGATTGGATTCAGTGGTGAAATAATATGGCCAATAGGGCAAATATAATTGTTGGTTAAGATTGGAGATGAAGAACACTCTACGTTGGCCTGGATGAATTTCATGGTTGTAAGGTCATCGTCTCCGTACAATGGAATTATTAGAAGACTAGGAGTCAGAAAATTGCAAGCAGTTCCGTCAATAGCTCACAGAATGCTAAAGATCCTGGTGGAAGGAGGAGTGATTACCCAAAAGAGTAGCAAGTTGGTTTAGCTGGAATGCGCGGTAGTCTCCGAACCTAAAGAAGCCCCATCAGCTACCAAGCCAATGATAGAAGAAAGAATAAAAGTAGCAATAAACCCAGATATCCGGAATAAACAGTAATGATTGGTTTTACCCTCACTGAGGAAGGCCGCAACAAGTTATGTGGACTACTCTAGTGAAACTTGGACATTTTTTCTTGGAAGCCTGCGGATATAACTGGCGTCCCAAGACACATTGCGGAGCATCGCCTAAACGTGCGGGAGGGATGTTCTCCGGTTAGACAAAAGAAAAGAGGGCAAGCGGCTGACAAAAACCAGGAAATACAAGAGGAAGTTAGGAAACTCGTGGAGGCATGAATAATAAAGGAAGTACACTACCATAACTGGTTGTCCAACCCAGTAATGGTAAAAAATCATGATGACAGTTGGAGGATGTGCGTCGATTTCAAAGATCTAAACAAAGCATGCCCAAAGGACGATTATCCGCTACTGGAAATAGACTAGAAGGTGGAATCCTTGTGCGGATTCCCTTTCAAATGCTTTTTAGACGCATATAAAGGCTATCATCAAATACAAATGGCAAAGGAGGATGAAGAAAAAACTGCATCCATCACAAGCCAAAGGATATTCTGCTACACAAAAATGCCTTTTGGTCTAAGGAATGCTGGGGAAACCTATCAACGTCTGGTGGATAAAGTGTTCCATAAGCAGATTGGCAGAAATCTGGAAGTGTACATGGATGACCTTGTCATCAAAAGCCATACGGAAGACGAGATAGTCAGAGACATAGAAGAAACGTTTAAAACTCTAAGGGAGATTAACATGAAACTAAACCCTAAAAAGTGTACCTTTGGGGTAGAAGAAGGAATGTTCCTAGGATACAAAGTCAACTCTAAGGGACTGAAAGTATGCCCAGATAAGGTGGACACTGTGCTAAGTCTCCTATCCCCAAAATGTTTAAAGGACGTGCAAAAGTTAAACGGAAAACTCGCAAGCCTAAATAGGTTCTTGGCCAAATCAGCAAAGAAATCATTACCGTTCTTTAAAATTTTGAAAAAATGCACGAAGAAAAGTGACTTCCATTGGACCATGGAAGCGGAAGAGGCGTTTAAGCAAATGAAACAGCTAATAGTTGTGCTCCATATGCTAATGGCACCAATGGATAAGGAAGAGCTTATAGTTTACTTGGCCGCAGCAAAAGAGACAATCAGCGTAGTCCTGATGACGGAAAGAGAAGCTAAACAGATGCCCATTTACTTTGTTAGCAGGGCATTAAGAGGCCCGAAACTAAACTACACGTCAATGGAAAAGTTAGTGCTGGCCTTAGTACATGCTACTAAGCGCCTAAAAAGGTACTTTCAGGCACATCTAATAATAGTAATCACGGACCAGCCTATACAGCAGATACTATCAAGACCGGAAGTTTGTAGACCCAAAAATAATGTCATCCACATAGACCTGTACTAGAATTATATCCCTGGAATTCTTCTTAATAAAGAGAGTTTTGTCTATTGTACCTCTTCTGTAATTATGCTTTAACAGAAAAGTAGACAATCTTGCATACCAGGCCCTTGGTGCTTGATGAAGACCATACAAAGCTTTCACAACTTTGTAAACATGCTTAGGGAAATGAGGATCTTCAAATCCCTTAGGTTGAGTAACATAAACTTCTTCGTCAATTTCCCCATAAAGGAAGGCACTCTTCACATCCATTTGATATACCATAAAACCCATATATGAGGCAAATGCTAAGAATAGTCTAATAGCTTCAATTCTAGCAACTGGAGCAAATACCTCATCATAGTCAATGCCCTCCTCTTGCCTATGACCTTGAGCCACCAATCTGGCTTTATTCCTTACTACTATTCCTCTGGCATCTCTTTTGTTCTTCAGAATCCATTTTGTCCCAATAGCAATTTTCCCATCAGGCAAAGGGACAAGCTTCCATACCTTCTGATTAATAAACTGTTGCATCTCCTCTTGCATTGCCTCAACCCAATCAGAATCATTAAGAGCTTGGGCAACACTACTTGGTTCAAGTTGGGATAAAAAACAAGCAAACAGACAATGTAAATAGTCTGTGTGATTATTCCTTTGTTGATCATGAACATAGCTGACAAATGTACTTTCACCAAATTTGGACTTCTTCAATGTTCCTCTTGTCTGAACTGGTGAAGTGAGATCTCCAAGAATCTGTGATTGAGGATGAATGGTGTTCACCCTCTTAGTGGGAACAGGATCAACAGCTACAATGGGTGCTAAGTTGGTGACAGTACCACCAAAATCAGCATCATATGAAGAGGAAGAGAAAATGCCAGTACTAGGATGGTGGTATATGTCCTCCATCTCTGAAGATGAGGATATGGAATTTGCAAGGTCAGAAGGAGAGGGAAATCTTGTAGAATGTTCACTTGAGCCCAATGAGTGACCAGGAGGAAGTGATGTTTCATCAGCATGAACAGGTTCGATAACAGTAGGAAATGGTTCAGCAGAACCAGCAGAAATACTAGCAGCAGGATCAATACTACCAGCAGAAATGCTAGCAGCAGGATCAATACTACCAGCAGGAACCATATCAGCTTGTCTCAAATGTTCCTCTGTGTCTTTTGAAAAACCAAAACCATACTTCTCAGCTGTATCTTTGGCTTCATGTTCTTGTCTTTGAAGCCTAGCAAGTTCTTCTGCATAGTCTGAATTACTCTCCACCATTTCAGAAGCTTCATGAACCTTAGGACCTGAAAAGCGGTTAGAAGGAAAAGAAGGAACAACAATTACTTGTTCATCACACTCCGAATCTGAATCATCTTGTGTACCTGCATGTATGTGAGGATCTTGTGTACCTGCAGGTTGATTAGATTTGAAACGAGTATAACCTAAAGAATCAGTCAAATAGTCAAGGTCAAAGTACCACTCTTGACCCAAGCCCTGAACATTAGGTTTATCTTCAAGATATCTCAGATTAAGTGTTTCTTCTATCTTTTTGCTGGATAAATTGTAGACCCTATAAGCCTTACTATGAGCAGCATACCCAACAATAAAACCTTCATCAGCTTTTCCCTCAAATTTTCCCAAGTGGTCACTGGTGTTAAGGATAGTCACATGACACCCAAAAGGTTTAAGGTGACTGATGTTGGGAACTTTCCCAGACAATAGTTCATAGGGTGTTTTGTTATGGGGACGAGTCACTAGAACCCTGTTCAAAACATAACAAGCAGTACTAACTGCTTCTGTCCAAAACATGGTAGGTAACTTAGAGTCAGCAAGCATAGTTCTTGCTGCCTCTATAAGGGTTCTATTCTTTCTTTCAGCAACCCCATTTTGTTGTGGGGTTCTGGCATTACTATAATCCCTTTTAATCCCCTTTGACCCACAGAGTTCAATTAATTTAGAATTTTTAAACTCTGTCCCATTGTCACACCTTATAGCTTTAACCTTTTTATTTAACTGGTTTTCAATAAAAGTAATAAAGTCCTTAAGGATATAATAGGTCTCATCCTTAGTCCCCAAAAAGAAAACCCAACTAAACCTGCTTAAGTCATCAGTAACCACCAGGGAGTAGTACTTGTGATCAATGCTTCTGATGGAAGTAGGACCAAAAAGATCCATGTGAAGTAACTGGAGAGGCTCAGAAATGGTGCTCACAGCTGTGATGGCCTTGTAAGAAGCCTTGTGTTGCTTTCCTTTGTTGCAGGCAACACAGTTGTGATCATTTGTGAAGAGTTTGGAGGGAAGCCCATTGACTAATCCATGCTTTGCCAGCTTGTTGATGTTTTTGAAATTCACATGAGCCATCCTTCTATGCCATTTTGTAGACTCATCAGAGGATGCTTTTGCCAGCAAACAGTTGATATCTCTTTCAGGTTGGATTTCAGTCAAATTGAAGCTGTAGAGATTGTGCCTTCTTGGAACTCTAAGAACCACCTGACTATTCTCAGGTAGTTGGAATTCCTTTGTGAGAACAAGGCACTCTGTATCAGTGAAAAGGACTTTGTTCTTTTTATCACAAATTTGTGATACAGAGAACAAATTAAAGTTTTGAAGCTCTTCCACATAATAAACATTTTCAAAATTCAGTTTGGAAGTCCTTATAGTGCCTTTTCCAGTGATTTTGCCATCTCCACCTCCAAAAGTTACAGTACCTCCTATAATCTTCACAAAGTCATCCAATTTCTCCTTATTACCTGTCATGCTTCTTGAACAACCACTATCTACAATTCCTAAATCTTTATTCTTATGAGGATTGTCCTACAAATTAAACAATACAACAACAACATTAGAATACATGGGAGACCCAAGTCATTACTGACTTGGACCTGCCTTGTGGATCATTTAAGAGTTAAACCATGTAGATTGATGAGATCCACCATTGTTCTTGGATCCCCACTGCATATATGGCCTTTTAATTTTCCAAGAACAACCTGCTGAGGTCTTAACAGCAGTTCCCCATCTTCCCTCATCCATGTACAGTTGGTTATTACAGCCAGGCCTTTGAAAGTGTTGAAAATAATGGCTTGTTGGCCTACCAGCAACATGATTTCTCCAACCAGCAGAAAATGGACTACCAGTAGAAACAGATGTTGGTCTATTCCTACTACCAGCAGAAATAGATGCTGGTGGATTCCTACTACCAGCAGGAACATATGCTGCTCTAGGAACAAATGAGGGAATATTTGCTACATTATGCCACATAGGTTTATTATACAATCCCAACTGTTGCTCATAAAAATCACAATCTTTAATCAAATGAAATTTACTACCACAAACAAAGCATGTCTTAGAACCAAAAGAATTGTTTTTACAATGACTCCTATTGTTTATTCCACTCTTATTACATATATTCCTAGGAGTTTTTACATTCTCCTTAAAAGAAAAACTAGGATCATCAATGGTGGAACTTGGTTTTTGGTCAGCAGTCTTTGACACTGTCTTGAAATCAACTGAACTAGAGGCAGAGGCTAAGTGTTCATTGGTCTTGGAGCTTGAGGACTTGACACTTGAAACACAGGATGCAAAGCCAGTGGTCTCTGAGTCTGAGGACTTGTCACTGTTATCACAAGAGACAAAGTCATTAGATACAGAGTTAGTTTCAAAATAATTATTGGACTTTGAACCATAGGTAACCTGTGTATCATCAAGGTCAGGCTTGTTGGAAGGAGGCATGAATGTTCCTGTTATAGGTGAAGGAACAGCATGCATTCCAACAGCTTTGACAAACCTGTCATAGAGAGGTTTCCCTTCTACATCCTCAGGTGTGGTGTCAAAGATGCTAGGGGCAGAGGGATCAAACACCTCATCTGATCCAAAAGTTTCTCCAAATCCTAAACCAAATTTTGATCTAGAGGACATGGAGCTATTGATCAGTTTGTCCAGGTTTTTGGAAGACTCCTTCCATTTGTCAAACCTTGCCTTAGACTCCTCAAGTTTAACCTGATCATTTAGTTTTTCAAGTTTAACCTGATCATTCAGTTTTTCAGTATATTTTAACATGTTTGTAGTGTTTTCTAAATCAGCAGTTAATATTCTAATTCTTTCTTCTAATGCTAGCTGATTGCTTTGGTACCATGCCTTCTGTTGTTCTAAGGTTTGTAATGTATTTTTATATGCTTGAACCTGGATATAACAATCTTTATATTGAACTTCTAAATTATCAAAATCCTTTTTAAGTTCTGCATATTTATGTTCACAACCAAAAGGGCAAGTATGTACCTGAGAAGATAAACCCATAAGAGCAAATTCAGCAGCAGCATCAGAAACATCACCAGAAGCATCACCAGCAGCATCATCATCATCTCCAGCAATCATCCCATATACTTGTGCAACACCTTTTTCCTCATCTTCACCTTCATGGTCTGACCAGTTTAACATTGAATCAACAGACAACAAGGCCTTGGGTTCTTCAGACTTATCCAGCTCCTTAAGTTTGAATGCAGAGTACCTTGCTTTAGAATCCAACTGCTTCCCTGTACATTCCCTAGCAAAGTGACCCAACTCTGAACACTTATAGCATTTGACCTTCTTCTTGTCAAACCTAGCAGCATCCCTGTTATTAAACTTCATCTTTCTTCCAGCTTTCTTTTCAAATCTGTTAATTCTAACAGAAAGCATTGCCATTTGCCATTTGATGTCTAATTCCTCCAAATCCAATTTTCCAATCTGATCAAAATCCTCATAAGTGATCTGCTGTTGTGGATCACTTTCAGCAACAAAGGAATGGAGAACACTTTCAATCACATTGCTAGAAGTATCAGCACTTGATGAAGCAGTGGTAAAAGTGATTGAAGGTGATTGATTTTGTGAATCAGCATATGACATCTTTGAATTAGTGCTAGCAGCACTAATAAAGGCTGAATGGGTAGGAGCAGAAGTACCTCTTGAATCATAACTTGAGCCACCCTTCACATCAATTTCAAGGGTCCTAAGCTTGTTGTACAGATCATCAAAGCTTAGATAATCAAGACCACCCTTTGTTTTAAGAGTGATGGCCACCTGTGACCAAGAAGGTGGAAGTGCTCTGAGAAACTTCATGTTACAATCTTCATTGTCTGGCTTAGCTTGCATCTGATTAAGTTGACTCAATATCTTTTGAAACCTGTCATAGCCCTTATGCAGACCCTCTGATTCAGATACCCTAAATTCCGAAAACTCCTGCTTCAGCATAGATTTCCGCATTTTCTTGGACTCATCATTACCTCCAAACCTGGCTTTGACAGCCAACCAGATGTCCCTTGCATCATCTAGATGATGAAAATCAGCCATGTGATCCTCAGGAAGAGACTGAAGCAATATTGTTCTTGCTTTTGTCTCTCTTTGAACAGCAATGTGTTCCTCAACAGAAACAGGAGGAAGTATCATAATATTTCCTTTTGGATCTCTTCCTGTCTTTTTCCTGCTGTTTCCATTTAGAACAATGTTCCACAAGTTGTGATCACTGTTCATTATCCAGTACTCCATCTTCATGGCCCACGTCTCATATTCATCCTTCTTTAAGTAAGGAAATTTTGCATTATTGTTTGAGACAGTGGTTGTGTGATATTGTTGGAATTGCTGCTGAGACTGTGTGTTTTGTGAGGTTTGAGAGTTTGGAGATTCAAATGCTGGTTCAGAGGTTGACACAGAGAACACAGGTTCAGATGTTGATGGGAAAGAGAATGTTTGTGATGGTGATGGCATAGAGAATGTTGGTGAAGGAATTGGTGAAGTCATTGTGAAGTTTTATGAGTGAGAATAGTAAACTTTCTTTAACAGAGGCTCTCTAACCAGGCTCTGATACCACTTGTAGGTCCAGCCCTAGATAGATCTTCAAGCCTGTTAAGGTTGTAGAGTACTTATGTAATCACAAGCAACTCTAAGAGAGACTCTAACAAATTAAACTATTGTTTACGCGGAATATAAACAACAGAGTTAAAGAAGAAGAATTACTCAAACAATGATCCTCTATGGATCTTTTCTATTAACAATAAAAGTGTTTTTCAATCGTCTCCCCTTCATCTATGACCGTAGGTTTCTTAAATACTCATGAAACCCTAACAACCTGTTACCTAAGACTCGCTAAAGAGATAAGTATTATCACTTCCTAGGATATCTCATGCATATCCTTATTACTAACTAACTATACTATCAACTCGGAGTAAGCATAATACTACCAGGACTAATATTGTTCTACTAGCAGGAATAACTTTTGATTTGCCAGCACTAACTGTAACATTATCCTTACCAGTAGGAACTACATACCTACCAGCAGGAAATTTTACTCTACCAGTAGGAACTACATACCTACTATTAGTAACTATCTATTACAATATTCCTAACACACGGGATCCTTCAATAAAGCAATTGCTGACTTATTGTTAACAAACAAAGTGATAGGTGCAACATCACGTCCCGTTAGTTCTTTCACGAGATTTGTAAGCTATATGGCTTGGCATGCCACTGTTGTTGCTGCAATAAACTCAGATTCACATGAGGATAAAGAAATAATCTGTTGCTTTTGAGATTGCCATGTAATCGCATTCCTTCCGAGATAGAAAATCATACCGCTTGTACTTCTAGCACCAACCATGTCACCAGCATGATCACTATCCGAAAATCTGACTAAATGCTTAACCTCTTGACCTTTCACATAATTAATCCCATAGTTAAGAGTACCTTTAACATACCTTAAAATCCGCTTTACCACTTTAAAGTGCAAAGTTGTCGGTTTTTCCATAAAACGACTAGCAATTCCAACAGCGAATGACAAGTCAGGACGAGTGTGAGTGATGCTTGGTTTTAGGTGCAAGTTTTACATTTATATTTATGACTTATTAATCTACCAAAAACGCACACGAGCAAGTATACTCGTTCATTTATTGTAAAGTTGGGTAAGTCGAGTTCATTCCACAGGACTTGGTGATAATCATTACATAGCAACGAAACAAACAAATAGGTTGTCACGATCCCTATTACTTCTAAACATATCATACTAAATTCATTCATTATAAAAACAATACTTGTGCTAAAAATCCATTTCATTAACATGAGTGTTTAATTTTTTTGGTTAAACATGATTGTATGACTCACAAATATTTTTAATATGGATTTAATCCATGGTGTATTTCACAAAACCACATATTTCTTAGATTGATGGTGAACCCTCTCGACCTATGAACACCATACTACTAAGCCATTTTTAGTTCCATTTGCTACAAAACAATGCATATGTCAAGTTGTTCAAACGACCCCTTTCGGCCTATACCCGAGTTTAAATCAATACAAGCCTATTTAATATGTTAATTCGATGAATGTCAAGCATAAAAAACTCTTACAAATCTGTGCACTAATTTTGGGAGAATGAGAACATAACCGGAAATCCTTCCGGCCTATAAATCCGTTTATAATTCCATCAACATATCAATTAGACAAGTTTTATATTCAAACAAACAACAAGACACAACATGGAATCATGCATATAATCATAACCAAACTCTCATAATCAAATCAACATCATTTATGCACAATTATAACAAAACTACTCAATACTCATTTCAATAATCATAAAACTCAATTCAATCACAACGTTCATAACATAAAGGTAAAAAAACTTATGTAAAATCATAACAAGGATTATACCTAGTCGAAAGATTACACAAGATAACTTAGAACTTGGATTTTCGAGTAATCCAACCGCCTCCAATCACCAAGAACACCAACTCCAAAATACCAATTAGCAATCAAGGCCTTTACCCACGTTCTTGCCCTACTCCTGAAATTCTCAAAGATGTTCTAGTCTTTTGGGAGAATATTTAGGGTTTCTTTAACCTTTGTCAAGGGTTAAGAGATGGTATATTAGGCTAAGACCCCCTAAGTTTGTTATATAGGCTAGGTACATGCTTTGGGAGCAAGAAAACGTAGTTGAAGTGATTAGGGAGGGAAATGATTGGATTCCTATCATTATTGGCCATCAAAACAATCATTAGTGACAAAGTTGTAACTAAAAAATGTGGCCAGCCGGGCGGCTCGTTTGCTTCACCCAGCCTCTAAGGCTGCTCCTCCAGCCGGGGGCTGGAGCATGTCCCCAAAATGTGAAATTGTGTTTTTATTGATTTCTTCTTCCCATTTGCTTCCCTTTTGGTTGGGTTGACCCATACAACTTATATCTTGATAAAACACTTGTTCTTGGGCTGTAATGGGCCTCCAAACTTGATATCAAACCTTCACTCGTCGGGAAATCTTCTTCTTTTCTCGTCCTTTTTTGTTTTGGCTTAACTATGAACACCTAAACTTCACTTTGCATAATATTAGTAATAAAATTTCGCTATTTAGCCAAATATCTTATATAAAACCATAATTAACGCTACTAA